>CAUYQV010145135.1:0-12551 GCA_963574575.1 Galagoides demidoff | reverse complement strand
GGGTAGAGTGCTATGGCATCACAGCTCACAGCAACCTCCAACTCCTGGGCTCAAGCGAGTCTCCTGCCTCCGCCTCCCAAGTGGCTGGGACCACAGGCGCCCACCACAACGCCCGGCCATTTTTTGGTTGCAGCCATCATTGTTGTTTGGTGGGCCCGGGCTGGGGATTCGAACCCGCCACCTTGGGTGTATGTGGCTGGTGCCTTAGCAGCTTGAGCCACAGGTGCAGAGCCATCACAGCCCCTTTTCTACTGGTGCCTTCCCTTGTGTCTTCTCACATCTTGGGCACGCAGGTGCATCTCTACTCCATCTGTAATGGGCCACATCCAGTTTTGCAGTTTTACATGTTCCCTATATCCGTTTCTGTTGTTTGGTAGTGGTATCAGAGTGCTATGGCCTGAATGTTCTTATGCTCCCCCCAATTCTTATGTTGACATTTTAACCCTCAAGATGATGGTATTTAGAAATGGGACCTTTAGGAGGCAGTTACCTCCAGAGGGTGAAGCCCTCATGAATGGGATTGAGGCCCCTGATGAATGGGATTGACCTTGCTTCTCCCCCTCTCTGCTCTCTACATAGATAACCCAAAGCACAGCTCTGAGCATGTCACTGCCCCCATGCAGATCAGATCCCAACCCTGCTTCCCAGCTTCATTTCCCCTCCACGGCATCCCAGGATCTAATCTAATTGTATCGAATGTGGACACCCAGGCATCCTGCCCCTGATCTCCCTTCTGGTTGACAGATAGCCATAATCTTTGGATTATTTCATTACCCTAAAAAGAAACCTTCTACCCATTGGCAGTTACCTTCCCATCCCTAGACCGCCACTCCTGGTAACCACTCTCTTCTAGAGGGGTCTGGAGCAGTGGAGAAAATTTTAAAAATATGTGTTATTATTATTGTGTGTCTTTGGGTGAAAGCACAAGCCTCAGATCCTTACTCAGAGTGGAATGATGTTTAGTTTTGGTGCAAGAATGTCCTTGAAGAGTACTTGGAGACCTGGGTAGGCTTCTGCTGAAGTTAGGGGGATGCATGTTTATTTGGCCTTCCTACCTTCCCCTGCTTTTCCCTCCCAGCCATCACAGTTAGGTACCAGCATCTTACTGCATCTTATACTATCAAGTCCTGTTCTCAGGACCTGCAACTCATTCACATTATTGTATCAACCACTTCAAGAGGTTTTTTTTTTTTTAACTGCTTTATGTTTCATTTTGCCAGAGGCTTAAGACTTAATAAAAAAAAAATTATGTGAATCTTAGAGATCAGACAAGGGATAAAGAAAGTATTTTCCAAAGTCTTTTTCAGCACTGTGGAAAGTACCCTATCCAGATAATCGCTGACTCACTCTTTCACAGTGTCAGTCCTAATAAGAACTCAAGATAAAAGGTCCAACGGAATTCAACATAAAATCCAACCCCAGAAACAGGTATCTTGCAAAAAAATTCTCCAGCCCTGTTTTACTTACCTGTGTTGTTAATAATGATGATATAATCCGTAATGGGAGCCAATGTGTGCTGCCTGCCATTTTCAGTTTTCCTAGATTTTTATCTGCCTGCCTTATTTTAAGAAGAATTAACTAACCTAGCGTCTCATGAGTGTTGATACTATTAGAACTGACTGATGGCTGGGCAGGTTGGGGGTGGGTGAGGCTGGGAAACTGGCTTCCATGTTGCTATCAATTATGTAGAATGTGGACTCCTATTTCAGTGGTGCTTGTGACATCATTCGAGTCTCAGAAGAATATGCACCACGTGAGTTAAAGAAGTGATAGTCAAGTATTTGCTGTTCACGACCGCAGTGTCTGGAGTGATGATTGGCTATCTCTTGACTTCTCCCCTCTCTGGTTGCTGTAAAGGTGTCTTATTCAACAGGGAAGTCCTTCAAAGTCTATCTACAAGAATTCATCAGAGCTTCTTGATTTATATAAAGTCCTCTTCATCTTGCTAATGAGAAAGTAATCAGAATCTTCCTGTTACATTCCAAGAAACATACTCAGAAGCATAACAATTCAGAAGGAAAAATGGGCAAAAGGCCTTTAGAACCTTCTCATCTCACTAAAATGAAATGGAGCCCCAGAAAGTGGAGTCTGGTAAAGGGCAGGTTTTATGTAGACGTGATTCTCTTCCCTACATCTAGAGATGGCTTTGTAGCCAAAAGTTGAGATTCACTTAATTAAAAGTCTTTTAGTTTATCAGTCTCTTTAAGATTCGATTTCTCATCTATAAAACAGAGTTAATATCTTATTTGTTAAAATAAACTAACATGAGAGAAAGAGTTTGTCAAGAGCCTAGCACATAAATATCAGATTACTTTTCCTTGTGCCCGTATCAAACTCTTTAAAACAAACCCCACTTATTATGAACATTTTGAATTAACAGCCATTTATCCATCACTAGATTTAACAATTGCAAACATTTTTGCTACATTTACTTAGTCTGTTTTGAGGTTTTTTTTTTTTTGACTGAAGCATTTCAAGTAAGTTACAGACACAACTTTATTTTAACTCTAAATACTTAACATATATCTTTGAAAAATAACATAGTCATCTATAACTATAGTACTTTTTTAATCTAGCAAAATTAATCATGATTTTCCACTATTAGCTAATTCTTAGCTTATATTCTAATTTTTCAATAGTTTTCAAATGTCTTTCAAAGCCACTTTATTCCAAAAAGGTTCAAATATGACCCATTCATCAGGGATCATTCCTGTCCACTTAAGGGACTGGCCTGGCTCTGCTGTTTACCAACCATCACACTTGAAATACCTCAGTAAGTCAGGATGGGAACATCTTTTCAGCCAACTCAATATGCAAACTTAAATGGATAAATTATTCACAATAGTTAATGACTCATATCTTCTCAGGGGTTGGCTGGAGGCTCAAAGTTGTAGTCTTCCTCTCGGTGTGTCTCAGTATGCACTCATAAATAGTTGCTTGAATGACAGGTAGATGACTAGCGATAGTGGGTCTGGATGATGCCAAGAGGAAGAATAACTCATTTATATGCAGAATCTAAAATAGTCAAAATCATAGAAGCCAAGAGTAGGATGTGGTTGACAAGGGTTGGGTGATGCCAGTTGAAAAGGGCACATAATTCTAGTTATGTAGGATGAGTAATTCCTGAAGATCTAATGACAGCCCGGGGATGATAGTTAACGACGGTAACTATGTAGAGGTTATGGGTGTGTTAATTAGCTTGGTTGTGGTAATGACTTCTCTCTCTCTCTATATATATATCGAGATATGTTGCACACCTAGGCTTATATAATTTTCATATCTCAATAAAGCTGTTAAAGAATAAAAACTAGAGTATTTGAAGTTCTGCCAATGAAATGTACGTAAAAGAAAAAATAACTCGGAGAAACATAAGGTAAATCAATGGGAAACTGGGTTTGACGCACATAGTGCAATTTGTAAACAGCCTCTCCTGGATATGGAATCACTTCACCCCACCCCTGTAACAAAAGCCCTGAAAGCATCTACTGCACGAGCAAGGGTAAGCAAGCATACGCACCGAGCACCAGCATCACAGCAACGTGGGGATAGTCTCCTGCTTTCTGCTTTTCACGGGAGTGGGTCACAGGGTCTCACTCACAGACCAGCAAAAGAAGCAAGCCAGTCAGCAGTGGCCTTAGTGACTGCAGGTAAAGCAGATTTGATCTAGAAACAGCAGAGATTTGCCTGAGGTCCTTGGGCTAAGGGTGGAGTGACGGTGAGGTTCTTCAGGAAGATGAATTTTGCAAGGGCAGGCGAGGCGGGCTGGCCTAGAAGGAGATCTGCACTGCAGAGGTTAGCTGGGATGGTGTTGGGTTGATTCAGGTACATCTGGAGTACAGATGTTATAGTGAAGCCAAAGGAAATATTAGTCCTACTCTTCAGAACTCTCTTCACTCTTCATTTGATTTGTGTTATTGAGGTAATAATGTCTTACTTATGTTCTCATCAGATTGGGTACTCTTCGGGGGCAGAGTTCATGTCTTCCACATCTTTGAATAGTTCTCTGCCCATGCTAAGTACCCAACACACACACTTTTTCAAAACTTGTTTCAAGACATATTCGGTGCTTGTTAAAAAGGTAGACGTTGTACACGTAAATCTTGGTCACAAAGGTTCACATTCCCCTCAGAGGATAATTTGAAAGGAAGCCATATGGGATGTGAAACATTTCAGGCCTGGGCATGCAAGGATAACAAAGGAAGGCTGCAGAGGTGAGGGGAAGATTCGAAACGGGGACCTGGAGAAACAGGTCAAAAACCGGTGAATCCTCATTATCTAGGAAAGCTAAGAAATAGAATTCTGGCTTGATCTAGGCAGAACATCAGGGCCAGAGAGATCTAAAGTAGAAGTTGGAAGGGGATGTCCTGGGGTGAGGAACTGGGGATACCCTCTGGAGGAAGTGGCTTTGGAGAGAGAATGGAATTGTCATTACCTTGCTTCAGTTTAACTTCCCACCTCTCATGACTGGAAGGAAAGACACAGATCCTGGCCCAGTCCCACTCCTCTAGTGCATGACTTTGGGAAAATTACTCAACCTTTCAGTTTTTAATTTTATTTTTGGTGCTAATAATTCCATTGACTTTTCGTAGATGTTGACAGAATTATAGCCAGTGGATGCAGAGTTCTCGGTACATGGTAACTGCGCATTTTTGTTATAATAGTTTGCCTTCTGTGGTGGGCAGTGATTCCACCTTTATTGATGAGCGCATCCCACAGACAACTGTGCTCAAACTCTCATTGCCTAAAGTGAAATAAATATGGGAGATACAGGGATTCATTGCCAGACAGGGTTTCTTTTATGTTTCAAGCAAAGTCATTCTCTCCTGATCCCTATCTGTCTCCTAACCCTGCTGGTCCACACAGAGGTTCCATTCATAAGGCCGTCCATGGCCGTCCATCCTCTCCCTAACTCCCAGATGCCAAAACTGTGTGAGGCTCTGCCTCCCACTGGCCCGACTTCCCAAGTTCAGTCCTGGATCTAGCCCACTGGCTAACGGGTCTTTCATGCAATGGCATCCCCAGCTTAGCTCCAAAGAGAAAACATTTCCTTCAGCTTTCTTGGTGTCCAAAGAAACACCAAAGACATCTTTTTCCCGACAATTTTCTTCCTATATCATTTAGAAAGCAAGATATCTTTATTTTCTCTGGTAAGAGGCTTTCACTACAGTGTTTGGCAGGTTCTTGTCCTTGCTCAGAGCTTGCTAGGAGACAAGTGAAGACTGGCTCAAGAGGTTTCCCAATCACTGCTGTCTACTCTCCAGAGCCACAGTCCTGCTTTCAAAGTTTAGCCTACAAGAGACTCACTTGAGGTATTTAAGATCCAGGTTCCTGGGTTCCTAGTTCTGGGAGAGGTTGTGTTTCTGAGTAAGCACTCTGGGTGATGGCGTAGAGGTGACCCAGAGATCATACTTGGAGAAAGTATGGAAGTGACTCAATTGCCCAAAAAGTCAGTCTGTGGAATTGCCTCTCTGGGAATTGGTTTTCAAAGAGTTGACCAAGAGCCGAGAAATACTTTTTTTTAAAAAGAAAATAGAGTCTTTTCAGCACAGCTATAGGAACAGATCTCCGCAGCCATATTGCAGTGCTGGGGTAGTGTTCTGGTTTCTTTGCCTTTATTATCAAACCCTTTTGTGGTCTGTGATCATTGACCCGAGATCTAGGTAGCCTGGGGAAGGAAGTAAAGAAGGAGAAGCATATGAAAGGCTTGTCACGGGAGGGCGTGTGGAGAGTGAGGGGTCTGAGACATGATTCAGCAGGTGAACTCTTAAGATTTGGCCTCAGCTTGGCCATGGGGCGTAGTGGGGAGAATGTGCTATTCAGCTTGTCCACCTAGCTGGTGTCACACCTGCATAGTATCATTTGGAAAGTTTGGAAACACTGGAAGAAGAGAGAATCTTTTTGTTTTTTTCTTTGTCTGGGAGATTGGGATATGTGAGTGGTAGCTTGGTTTTGGTCCTAGTGAATTTGCAGTACCTTTGAGATGTCTAATAGGGTTTGTCAAATAGGCAGTGGGGCTGATGGGCATAGAGCAGAGGGGAGATCTGGGCTGACAGAGAAAACCCTGAGTCATGTGGGAACCGGTGGCCACAGAACAATGGGTTTGGGTGACAATCTCCAGGGACAGAGTAGAGGGAGAATCACTGAGATCTGAGGACTAACCACAAGGAGTCCTAACATTTAACAGACAGTGACGGAGAGAGGAGCCGGCAAAGGGAAGGCTGGGGGAAGCTCATTCTTCCGGTGTACAAAGTGTAGATAGTAAGAGTCAAACTGGAAGAAGCCAATTGTTCGGAGGATGTTGGATGTGCAAGAGAAGAGAAAGGGTCCACGTGGAAAGTCCTCAGAAGGCAGGAAAAGATGGGATCCAAGTCCTGTGTCCCAAAGAGGTTATGGGGGCAAAGTGCAAAGTATTTTGCTGAATATATGGCAGAAAGGAGGCATTACTGGAATTTCACAGAGTTTTAAAGTCTCTGAGGGGCTCGTGTGCTTTGATTTTGGTTTTCGTCTCGGCACTTTTTGCCGGGGAAGGAGGTGCCTCAGTGAACACGCACAGGCTGGGCACTTTTGCAGAGACTTTTTTCATTGCTGAGAAGGGTTTCTGAGTGGGAAAGCTCATCTTCCTCACTCCCTCCAACCACACTGGGCATCCAGCGTCCCCAGTGCTCTGTGCCCTGACTTGGCCTCAAAAGGAAAGGCCTGAGAGACCAAAACTCGTTTTCTTCTTTTTCTATGCTCTTCAACGGAACTATTCAGCCATGCAGAATTCCTATTTTAGATTCCATGACTCAGCTCTTCCTCATGAGAGATTTTACAATTTGGGGACAGTTTTTTTTTTTTTGCGGAAACATTTTGCAGAGTGTGAAATGACAGCTGCCTCTTATCAGACACCCTGATTCCAGCTGCACTAGTAGTTTGCGTCCCAGAAAGTTGTCAGCCAGGAAGGAGTCATGCTCTCGGCAGAAAACAACGTAGACGCTTAATTCCACTGGAAATACAGTTAGATCCTGTGGTAATGTGACAGGAAGGGTGTAATTCTGAAGTGGTTGTTGAGAAAGACTGTTCCCAGATTTTTACCTATTCGTTTGTACTTTTTTGGTGCTGAAGATCAAATGAATGAATGTCAGTTGAGCACTTGCTCTGTCCAAACCCCTGGACAGGAGACAAAGATGAACAAGGCATGGTCCATATTACCAGAGTGCTGAGGATGGATGGATGAATGGCTACGTGGGTACAGCGTGATCGTTGATGTAACACAGGGAAAACAAACAAGACAAAACAGTAATAACAGGGGAGCAGTGAAGGTGAGGGCAGTGTGTGTGTGTGTGTGTGTGTGTGTGTGTGTTTAAGGGTAAGATGACAGAGCTAGGGCAGAGGCTGGAACTGGAAAATGCCTGTAGAGTAGATAACATTAAAACTGTATCTTGAAACATGGTGGGAGTTGGACGGGCAGAGATGGGGTGGGTGACATGGGGTGGGCAAAGGCAAAACATGGGGCATGTTTAGGTGTATTTGCTGAGTACAGCTGGCACCTTGGGCCTCCCCAGTCCAAACATAAGCAAAATAAAGCCCAACTCCACAGCCACCTTGGAGCAGGGAGTGTCTGGCTGGAGGTCGGTTTCTTTTGCAGGTGGTGGAGTGCTGGTGAGGTGTTTGCACTGGAGGGGTCCAAGGTAACAGCTCTGCTTGTGAGGTTACCCATGCTGCCCCTAGGTGGGAAGAGGCAGGGAGGCCTGTGAGGAAGCCACTGTGAAATCCTACTTAGACTCCGTGAGCCAGGAGATGAGAGCAGCATCCATGGAGATGACAGCTGTGAGGGAAGGACGCAGGAGTGAAAGGAGAAGTCACAATGGGGTGGAACTAGAGGTCATCGTGTTGAGTGAAATAAACCAGGAACAGAAAGTCAAACACCGCATGCTCTCACTCATACTTGGAAGCTAAAAAAAGATACCAGAGGCTGGGAAGGTTGGGAGAAAGGGGGCAGAGAGAAAGCTTTATGAAAAGACGTGAGATCACAGCTAGATGGGAGGAATTAAGTCCTGGTGTTCTAGGCCAGTGTGATAGCTCTCGTTAACAATAATACAGTTTAAGCAGCTAGAAGGAAGATATGGAATGTTCCCAGCGCAGAGAAATGGTAAGTGTTTGAGATGAAGGCTGTGCTAATTACCCTGGTCTGATCATTCTACATTGTATGTCTCTAAACATTGCTATGTACCCCACGGACATATATAATTATGATTTGTTCATTAAAAAATAAGTATTTTATGTATATCCATAATAAAAAGATGCTTAATAAAAATATCTTGAAATCAGCATTTGTATTTATTCAGTAGAGAAAGTCAGTCTCTTCCCCCACCCCCTTAGAATTTACTTTCTCCCTCTTCCTTAGTAATAGAACTATTAGCCAGGCCAGTTACTCAGGATAAAGCCCTCATTTTCTCTGGCCTCTCTGTATCACCTCAAGGTATCAGCCTCTAGGAATCAAGTTCTGACTAACAGGAGCCGTAGGACCTCCTCTCCCATCTCCATTCTGCTTTGCTGTGCCGGGGATGGCTGGAGCCCTGTTCAGGGTCACTAACAAGGGCTCTGCAGCATTGGTGAGCAAGGGAGTGGGGCCTCCGTCCCTGACACCACTGGCCAGTTGGGACCAGCAACCCAGACATTTATGTGGGGAGGAAAAGACCCTGTCTTATTTAAGCAGGTTTATTTCAACATTTGAGTTTTTATTATCAGGTGGACCTAATCTGAGCTGATAAAAATAGTGACTTTGGCTTCTGCTGACAGGCCCAGAGACTGAGAGTAGGGGTCTGTGATAGAGTCAAGTGTACCTGCCCAAATAGACCTGCCCCACCCTTTTCTGGGAAGCATGTCCCTCCCAGGAAATACTAAACAGGCCAATCTTGGCTCCCCTAACCCTTTCCCACCTGCCTGCCCTGGTAGAATTGACCTGCCCAGGAAGAATTGGGTGTTTGTTCCTCCCAGGAAGTAGTAGACGGAATAATCCTTGTCTCCCTAGCCCTTTAAAAAAATTACTCCTCCCCCCTCAACATGTGGATTTCTTCTGGGTTGGAGGTCTCACCCTACCTTTACCCAGGAGGAATAAAGCCATTTTAATTGCACAAACCGGGACTCTGTTTTCTTTTCATCTTGCACCTTGCAATAGTCTTTTATCTTTGTCTCCTAACATTTCAGGCTGGTTCTCAGGAGAAGAGACGTCTGTAGGGACTTCGCACATGGGAGAGCAGGGTAGGTTCTGAGTGTAAGGCAGCAGGGCACGGCTAAGGAGACAGACTGGAGGGAGGAACCCCAGCCCTGTGTGCTCTCTGCTGGCTGGTAGATTTTGTTGCATGCCAGAGTCTTGAGTTAGTAATGTTTTGGGGGGTGAAGAGGGATGCTCGTGTCCAGGCTTGGCTTTGAGAAGAACAGGAAGAGCAGCTTGGGCCATCAGGAGAAGCTGCTATAAGTTGGCTGAGAATGAGGGACAGAAAGGTGATACCTGGAAGAGGCATAAGGGATGTTTTGGAAAATAGAAGCACTTCTGCACATCCTCACATGTATCTGGGAGATCTTTTCCAGCCTTGCTCAGGGGGAGCTTGGGTGATTATTTCTGGAATATTGAAGGGGACATTTTGCATTTGGCTTCAGGTTGAAAGTTGGCCTGGGTGATCTCTAAGGCCATTTTCCAGTCTGAGAATCTGTGATTATATGAAACAGTGACATCACCAGCTTGCTGTCCTATAGCCGGCCTTCTGGGTCCAGAGCACTCTCTGGCAGGAGTCATGTGCTCAGAGGGTGTCCACATCTTGGCTGGGAGGCTGGGACAGTGGAACTGGGGTTGGGGTTTTCAGTCCACTGTGGTCCTGCTAATGCTGACCCCGAAGTTGGATCTGATAATCACTGGGGAGAGGGGCAGGGTTCAGGATGGAAAGGGATACTTCCAGGAAGGAACATCAGTGTGAGTACAGGGCCATATAAGGAATTATTTTTAGAAGGTGTAACCATCAGAAACCCATCAGTTTTCAAACAGGAGGCAATTCAGGACTGGATTCAAGGGCGGGGATTTCTGGAGAAGGGGAGCCAAAGGGACCAGTAAGGACCAGACTGATGTCACTGGCTGCAGGGAGGGGTCCTCCTGGTGACCTGTGGGAGACCCTGGGGCATAGAAAGTGAGCTGTAATGTTTTGTTCATTGTTTCTGTTTGTTTGTTTATTTTTTTAATGACCAGAAATGCCAAATGAGAGACCTGATTTAAACTAGGGAACTGGAAATACTTACAGACACCCCATATATATGTGAACAAGTACCCCAAGGGTGCTGAGGTGCCAGAGTCAGCATTAGTACTTTCTTACACAGTAGAGCAGGTTTACTTAGGCCAGCTGGGGTGTTAGCTGAGGAGGAAGGGAGTCCTGATTCTAGAAGGAAAACATTTGAAAGAGAAATGCTCCGCCCCAGACAGCAACAGTGGAAAGTTATCCCAATGGTGGCAAAACCAGTAGGGAGATTTTATCTTGGGGGCTTGATCTGGATATATTTTGTCTCCAAATTAATTGACTGATTCACTCATTTAACATCTTCTGTCATCTTACTTACATCACTCATATATAATCTTGTTTATATTTATACTTAAAGCCTATAATACTGCCTGGCACAAAATACAGCCTATTTATCATCTGTCTATCTATCCATCCATATCTATCTCTCTATTTATCTACCTATCTATTATCTATCTATCTATCACCCACCTACTATCTATCAATCTGGCTATCATGCACCTATCTATTATCTATCTATCATCTACCTATTATCTGTCTAACATCTATCTAGCTATCATGTACCTATTATCTATCTATCTGATATCTATATAGCTATCATGTGCCTATTATCTATCTATTAGACATCTATACAGCTATCATGCACCTATATATTATCATCTATCTATCTATCTATCTATCTATCTATCTATCTACCTACCTACCTACCATCTTTCTGCAGTCTTACAGTAGGAGGGAGCCTAGATGATCAACTTTTAAGTACTGAAGGAGACATTTTCTATTTTGCTCCAAGTCAGAGATCGGCCTGGATGACCTCTGAGGCTAACTTCTATCCCTCCTGTCCCCTTAATCCTCTGTATCCTTCAGCAAATGTTTAGTCTGTTGTCTCCTCAGGATATTAACCCTGTAGAACAACTTACCTGGAAAAATCACCTTTCCAGCCCTATCTTAACCCAGTACACAGGGGGTTACGTTCTGCTGACAGAACACTGTGAGCCCAGGCAGTTGCAGAGAAAAAGCCCCAGTCCAGGATTATTTTTGGAAAGCAAGCGAAGCAAAATACATTGCTGTACTATATCATAAAAATGAAAAGGGAGAGGGAAGGATGCTGTGGAAAAATGAATTTCAAGGAAGCAAATCAGCATATAAACGACGAGCAGCCTCACCCAAATCCTTCACCCTGACAAGCCCTAAGGCACAAGCTGGGCACCTTCTTGAGGAATCATTTCTGCATGCAGGGGAGGAGCCTGGCAGCCCAGATCTGCCAGAGACAAATGCTTCTCTGCGGGCAGGCAAGGAGCTGCAGCAGGCCCAGAGGGGGGCGGTGCAGAGGGACTCAGCAGGGACAGGCTCTTCTACACAGCCTCCCCACCCGGTCTCTGGGCAACCTCAGGGCTCTGGTGGACTGGAGTCCCCTCCACTCTCCTTACTTTCTTGTGCTACTGTTGAGGCCCCTTCCTTTTTGAATGCATGGGAGACAGTGTAAAGTTGGTAAAGCGTTGTTTTTGGATTGAGATCAACCCAACGTGAACCTTACCTCTGCTGCTTAGACAGATGACCTTGGACAAGCTGCTTAACCCACGCAGGCCTCAATGTCTTCATCTGGAATGTTGGGATATCTTCTAAAACAGCCAAGAAGGCAAAGCAAAATGGATACTTACAGTGCCCTTTATGTATAGAGGGTTCTCAGTAAGCATTCATCCTCTGCCCTGGGGGCCATATTTGCGGTCTGCCCCCTGCAGATTTGCCGTGTAATTTTGTCATGAATGGCTGCTCTACCTCAGGTGGCACCAGCAACATGCCTAAAGTGTTCTGTGAGGTAAATGTCACTGGACCAGGTGAAAACGGACCAGCTGAGGGTGTTTCATGGCCTTCACCAGAGAGGGGACAGAGCCATCCTCACACAGGAATTTCTGTCCAGACATTGGCTGTTTATGAAATGCCCACCCCGTGCCTAGTACTGTGCTAAGGACAGTGATGTACGTCTGCAGAGATGTTTAGAACGGGATTTCTGCCCTGAAGTCTTTACGATCTGGGTGGAAAAAGTAACCCTGACACTTGATCGGGGTTGACATATGCAACTCCAGACAAGGTCCACATTGCCACAAGAAGGACCACATCATCCTGGCATCAAAATTCAATACTCTTTTTTTTTTTTTTTTTTTTTGAGACAGAGCCTCAAGCTATCCCCCTGGGTAGAGTGCTATGGCATCACAGCTCATAGCAACCTCCAACTCCTGGGCTCAAGCGAGTCTCCTGCCTCTGCCTCCCAAGTAGCTGGGA
>CAUYQV010145131.1:0-14435 GCA_963574575.1 Galagoides demidoff | reverse complement strand
CAGGCGCCCGCCACAACGCCCGGCCATTTTTTGGTTGCAGCCATCATTGTTGTTTGGCGGGTCCGGGCTGGGGATTCGAACCCGCCACCTTAGGTGTACGTGGCTGGCGCCTTAGCCGATTGAGCCACAGGCGCCGAGCCCTTTTTATCTCTTATTGAATTCAGATTACAATTATAATAAGGGCAGTTTAATATCATCTGGTGAAGATTACATTTGATTTCATTACATGCTTTTTCTATTATGCAATCACTAAATAACCTAGGAATTACTAGTTGTATTTATGGATGCTAACCGTTCAAGTAAAAACTAAGTTGTTAACAGCATTTAATACTTTAGAATTACCGTAATGGGTCCCAAAGCAGAGACTTTCCAATTTTAAGTCACCAGGTTGATGGTCTCATTTGATTCCCTTCTCTCTGGGCCTCAAGTCAGCCAGTTCTTGCCTGAGCCCAGCTCTTTCTTGTAACACTTTGATAAATATAAGTGATAACAATAAATGCTCCTGATGTTCTATTTTCCAAATTCTTTCCTTAAAGCTAGATTTTCAGTGGGCATTTTGTCCTATTTGCACTTTATTGCAGGGACAGTTTAGTTCTGCATAACAAGGTTTTCCAGTCTCCTAGTCTGATCTACTTCTTCTTATGGCCTTGAGGTAACCGAAAATAAGTGGAGAGAAAGAGGCAGGAGAAGTGGCCAAATAATTAATCGGTCTTGATGATTATATCTCAGAAAGAACTCAGGTACAAAATAAGAAGCTTCTTAAGTTTTTAAAGGAATCCACCTTCCCGAGAAACTATGAACCCAGAATAAAAAGATGCCTTTGATTGCTCACTCCTTAAAACATTCATTAGTCTCTAAGTTTATGCAGGTTGGAAATAGACTACAAAGTTACACATCCTCTAGAGAGGGAATATTCAGCAACAATCATTTTACACACACACACACACACACACATATATATCCAGGCTGCCAAAAAATAGGTACATATTTTAAGAAAAGAAGAAACTGTATTAAAATTATAATACTCAATATATACGAATAAAAAAAGATGAATACAAGTCATGTTTGAACCTCTTTTGTAATTGCAGAAGTCAAATGTGACTTGAGTATTGCAAATTGACTACAGCTTTTTCCTTTCTTAAAATATGTATACATTGTTTTGGTGCTCTCTCTCTCTCTCACTCTCTCTCTCTCTCTCTGTGTCCAATTTCCTTCCACTATATATACAGTGAAAAAAAAAACTGGACAAAGAAAATCCTCTTAGAAGTCCAATTTAGGGGTCATAGAGTGAATTGATCATTCTAGAGTGAACTGGAATTTTCTAGTAAAGTATGTCTAGTACTAACATAGAAATTCTTGTCTTACCAAGAAGAAGATTTCATTTTGTCTGCCCAATAGGATTGCACTGTTGCTTTCAAACGGTGGTGATTCTGTGGGCTGCAGTCTTTCCTTTTCTCTTTTGGGGGATTTTATTATAGCTCTCTTGAACCTTAGGTGAGTGGTTCAGATAACTCATCCTTTAATTCATAGATCTCCAAAATGACAATGAGTAAGTTCTGGGCTTTATGGAGAGAATGCTCATCACCTGAGACTCTGATCTTTCAGCTATATTCAGCAACTGGATGAGATTTGAGGCTGTCTCCTTTGGGGAGAGGGAGTGCGTTCTATGTATGGAGAAAAGTAGCAAAGATGTCTGATTTCTAGAAACTTTCAGCTACCCACCCAAATTTTCACTTTTCTTCCTAGATGACATTTCTTACCCTTTCGTGCAGTTAGGAATGGCCATGTTTGTACAGGAAAGTAGTCCGGCTTGAAGGCCAAATGGGTGGTTGGGTTCATACAGGACAGAATTCAGGAGTGAGCCAACAGAGTGAAGCACAGGCAAGTTCATTGAAGGAACAAAGAAACAGGAGGAAGTCTTTCTCCACAGACAGAAAAGCAGCTGTGTTCTCAGAGCAATGGAGAATAACACTTCATGAGTTTCTAGAGTCTTGGTTTATACCTTACATTTAATTTTATAGTAAGCAGAAGGAGGAGGATTATTTATAAGATTTCTGGGAAAGGGATGGGGAGTTCCTGGGATCTCTCCTCTTTTAAAACCATATAGGATCAGTTCTGGGAGTTTCCATGGAATTTGTAAATTGTCATGGCACTGGTGGGCATTTCTTGGAATATGCTAATACATTATAAGTGGGGTGCAGTGAGCACTGAGTGCAACCTGAGGTCATTTTTTGTTGCCATCTTGGTTCTAGCTGGTTTTGCTCAGTTTCTCTACCACCCACTGTTTAATCAGACTGTGGTTTGGGTCTCCTGACTCTTTATTGAACAAGGCCTGCAAGGTGTCTGTCTCTGCATGACTAGACCAGTGTCATGTGAGCGGAAATGCTGAATGCTACATTCAAATCCGGCCCCTACAAAGCACTCTAATCTGCATTCCAATGTATTCGTTCTCTTTCTCTTGGGTGGGTACAGATGGGAAATTTTAGAAATTATGTTTTGAAGACAACACAATCATAGGAGGGAAGGAGTTGGAGTCCTGGAACTGGTGTTTGGGAATGAGCTGCCCACCAATCATAAATACCTATTATTAACTTTACAAAAGTTAGAAATAAACATTGTTTGAATAATGTTGCCTTTTAAGGTGTGTGAATCTGCTTGTTGACCTGACCCTAAATTACATTGTTAATATTTTTAACGCATTTGACTTTGTGATATTATTTTCTGACATTTTTTCTGAACATTTCTGATAAAGTGAATGCAAATAGCAAGAGAATAAGAGTAATTACACCTAGTCAAAGTATTTCTTCAAATACCTGAAGAAATCTACTAGACAAATACTGTGTCTTAGAGCTTACTTATATCACTAAAAGCATAAAAATATGTCCTGCACAACTTTTATATGAAACATAAATACTAAGATATCAACAATAAGTATAGCGTTCTAAGGAAATGATCAATAATGAATTAAATGCATCTTTACACTTTAAGTATTTAAGCACAAACTATATTTACTGATATATCTTAACCATACTTGATTTGGCCAGATGCAGTGGCTAATGTTTGCAATCCTAGCACCCTGGAAGTGGGAAAATGATTGCTTGAAGCCAGGAGTTCAAGACCAGCCTGAACAAGAGCGAGACCCCCTTTCTACAAGAAATAGAAAACCTAGCTGGGCATCGTGGTGGGTGCCAACTATAGTCCCAGCTACTCAGGAGGCTGAGGCAAGAGGATTGCTTGAGCTCATGAGTTTGAGGTTCCTGTGAGCTATGATGATGCCACTGCCCTCTAATCTAGGTGACTGAAGCAAGAATCTGTCTCAATAAATAAATAAATAAACAAACTTGATTTATACTTTAAAAACAAGCACAAATGCTTTCATTTCCCCTCTCTTAAATATTGTCATTTTAAAAATTCCACCATTTTAATATGTGTTCAAAACCAGTTCCTATTAACTTATTTTGAAAAATAACTTCATCCAAGTATAGATTTCTAAAACCTGTGGGAAGCTGAATTACACTGGCACAAAAATAATATAGGGGAAATTCAGGGTACCTACTAAAAATGCCTCTACTTAGAAGAAATAAAAATTAAAACACAATCATTTATATACCTCAAAAGAAAAAAGTATATAGTAATTTACAATGCAGTATTGATTAAATGCAATGTTGAATATAATTGCAGAGAATTCTCTTTAAATACATAACAAAGACTTTCACAGGAGTTTACATTTGCATATCATCAGCTTTTAGGATTTTCTCACTGACACAGCTCTGTTCCATATTTTTAAAGGATGTAAAGAAATGTGTGAGAGATAATAGTAATAGTAATGATAATGATAATAATAATAGTATTGAGTCCTTTGCTTACCACTGTGCTTACCACTTTGCATGGATCAGGTCATTTTTCCCCACAGCTCTATGGGTAGGCACTGTTCATAACAGCTGACTAACTGCAGGGGGCGCCACTCACATACATTGGTCCATATAAATTGTAGCTCCTGCCATTGTGAATTGCACAGCCTTCATATCTATTTTCACATTACAGATGAGGAAACAGGGTCAGAGAGAGAGGACGAAGAAATTTTATAAAGCAATACTTATGCCAGAGACCATCTTTGTTAAGGATTAAAATCAATTCTTTTTTAAAAGACTAATAACAACTATGCTGCCAAGTATCAAAGCAATAAAAATTAAATTTGGCAAGAGTCTATAATTTCTGTCTATTCTTGGGCATCTGCCTTTAAATGGATGGCAAAGCTGTCATCTATCAACTGGGAACCAGGCATCATTAGGGGGACGACCTCTGTGTTTCCATAGCCCTCTGGGCATTTCTCTATTATCATATAACTACAGTATACTGTATTGTAATTCCTTAACATATTAGCCTTCTACCTAGAATCTGAGCTTCTTAAAAGCAAGCTATCTCATATTTATATCTCGTAGCAATTAACACATAATAGACATTCTACTAATACTTGGAGAATTAATACAGAACATTAATTTTCATATAAAAGCATATGCCAGATTTTAAAATAAGTTTTCTATCAATCACATTTGAGAAAACCTCAATACATTTCAGAAGCCAAAATTCAAGGAAATGAAGGAAAATGTTATTTGACAGAAAATGGCAACTGTCTCCAATTTCCTTATCATGAAATCCTAGGAGTAGAGCTCTGTATTATTTGGCAAAAAACAATATCATATATCTCACACTAAGACAAATTTAACAGCAACACTCAATATGTTCTCTTTCATAGTTCTTATTGTGCATTTTTTCAAGTTTAGACTAATGTGAGCTCCGAGATTATTTAATGTTGAAGACAAAATATATATATTTACAGCTCAGCGCCAACTACAGATGGTCCCTGACTTAGGAGGGTTCGGTTTAAAATTTTCCAACTTTACAATGAGCTTATCAGGATGTGAGCCCATAGTAAATTGAGGAGCATCTGTCCTCCAAAAGTTTTTAAGGCAACTTGAAGAAATAATTAGCTGTATGTAAAATCATTCCAAGAGCCATTCTGCTTCTAAAATGTCCTCTCCTTTCCCCAACCCACCCCATCTTGTGCAAAGTTATCTCCACTGGTTTGGTGATTTGGGAGAATAAAGGCAAGAACTTTAGAGATGAGGACAGGAAACCAATAAGAACAGGTGTCTCTGATACCTCTTCTGAGTCCTGGCTGAGGGGTACGCAGGCGCAGTCCCCAGCAGGGAGAAAGAATTAAGCCCATCAATTCAGCATCTTATACACAGTTGAAACATGGGAAACTTAAAGAATATGACAGCTTAAGCTTTGAGACCATAAACATATGAAAAATAAAAGAAAAACGATATAATTTTCTCCTCCGGAATCTGCTTCCATGAAGTGTCTAGGGAAAGGCAGATGTTATGTTTAGTGTCAGGAGTGCCATTTCATTCTGCTCTTTATTAACCAAAGGTGCCTTGCAATCCCCCCGTGTCTCAGAGATTGACAAGTCAGACCTCCAAACGTGTGATATTATGCGAACCCTTTTGCTGCATATCTATCGAGGAACCCGAATGAAAAGTCAAGCTTGTCACTTGTGATGGGGTAAGTGAGGGGCTGTTTTGCTTGTGTCTTGCTTTGCAATAATGCATGTGTTGAGCACTCACAAAATGCTTGTAGGTGCAGGGCTGGACCAGGAATTTTTGTTGTTGTTGTAGTTTGGCATGGGCCAAGTTCAAACCCACCACTCTCCCTATATGGGCCAGTGCCCTACTCATTGAGCCACAGGTGCTGCCCAATGACCAGGAAATTTTATGAATTCATAAAGGTGAGAAGTCACTTGTTCCAGCATTTGTTATGCAGAAGAAAGAAAACCATCCTTAGACTACACGTGTGGGAGGTTGCAGAGCTCTCTGCTTGAAGGTGTGTTAAAAGCTGGGCTCACCCTTCTACTGGAAGTACAGAGAAGTCAGAATGACTATAAACCCTTCAAGTGGTTAATAATGACGCCCAGAAAATCTGTGACAAGATTCAACTACTGAACATTTTCAAAAGGGATGCAGAAGAAATCACAGACTTTCAAAGATGGAAGGATTCTGTTTTGTTCACTTCATTGCAGTAAATTTATTGCAGGATTTTATGAAAGAGGAAATCCGTTGACTTCCATCTCTTACTTGGTTTCCTAATTTGCATCTAGAGGCCATATAGGCTGTTTAAAAGCTAGCTAAAAAATGAGTTATAATAATAAGTTTTTGAAGTGTTGTCAGACTGCATTTCCTGACGACTCAAAATAGCACTCACTGGCTGACTACAAATATGCCAGAGAACAGCAAAAACACTAGAAAAATTATTCTCAGGAACCAAACAACTGACTCAAGGGCTATGTAGATAAGTAAGGCTCTTGTTCTCCACCTAGACTGAGGAGACTACATCTAGCATGTTCACTGAAAAAGGAAGCTTGGGCAGCTCCTGTGGCTCAAGGAGTAGGACGCCAGTCCCATATGCTGGAGGTGGTAGGTTCAAGCTCAGCCCCAGCCAAAAACTGCAAAAAAAAAAAAAGAAAGAAAGAAAAAGTAAGCTTGTTTTCTGAAATTCATCACTATGTAGTAATTACATGGTAGTTATATACAAATAAGAGAATGACTTTGTTCTTGGAAAATTACTTGCCGATTTAGGGTAATGGATCATGATCTCATCTGTTTACCCTCAAATCGTGTGGTGATCCATGCAAAGGGGTATATGGGGAAGGTATAATACTATTATCATAAAAACTGGGTAATTCAAAATTTTTCAAAATAAATAGCTAAAAAAATGTAGTTTCTCTAATCTTCCACTTATCAGCTGTATAATCCACATGAAGTTACTTGCTGTTTTGAATCCTCAATTTTCTTATCTAGGGAATGAGGCTAAAATACCAGTGACAAAGAATTCAATGCAATAATCATTCTGAAAACTTAGTACTAGCTTAATACAAATCTCAAAAGTCATTTTCTATTCATGCCTGATCCGTGTTTTGGTTTTGGGAAGTTACAGGCTGCTGAGTCTTTACAAGATATTTACTGTGATAAGAAGAGATGTATGGCCGCCATTTTTATTAAATGGTCATCAGGGCTCAGTATTCATTTTTTATAAATGCAAATGTTGTAAAACAGGCTATTCTAGTTGTGCTCTGTTTAATCATGAAAGGAATTACATACCCAAAGCTATTTATTAAATGAAACTGAATAAATGGGGAACTTTGATCAGACATTAAAATTTATTTAGAAACTGTGGAGTTTGTAGAAGCATCTCCCAACAAAAAAGACAGGCAAGACACAGGGAGCAAACAAATGTTTCCTTAAGTTTTCCTAGATGTCAAAATGTTAATAATTGTTTTTTGGCATGGATATAGGCAATGAAGCCTACTTACCATTATCACTGTGTCATGGAAGTCAGGGAAATATTTTATCAACAGAGAAAATAAGCATTGGCACCTTCTCTTGAGTGGGCTGATACTTGAGTTATAATTAAAACCAGTTCCACTTTTCACACAGTAGATTATTTGTCTAGTCCTCAAGAGAGCTATAATTAATTACTCTAGCAACTTCAACGTCTCACTTTAATTCCACCTAGAAATATTTTGACAAGCTGACCATAAATATGTTAAAATAGCTATGTGATAAGTTGTTTTTTGCCTTTAAAACACTGAACATAATCATCTGTGAAGATAGTCTGTAGGGCTGGTACATTTCTTACCATGAAGGAAAAGAACAAGGGAGATTAAATATATTCATAGCCTCACATGGAAGCTGGTAGTAGAATGGACCAGGAGAGTATTGAAACTGCTCAGATAATTTTCTGCTTAAGCACCATTCAAACAAAGCTGCACATTCAGAAAGCAAATGCCATTTATGGTGGAGACATAAAACATTCAAAATCCAGGCAATTCCCTAGATGAACCAGGTACCAGTGTTCCTTTGAATCTCAGGGGGGAGTAGAAATATTACATCTCTGGCTAAGAGTTTTTAAAACTTGAACTTTTGACTAAGTTATATGATATGTACTCCACCTAATCCTGTTTACAAAATTCTAATTTCAAAGAACCTGGGTGCCTACATACATTGTCATTCAAAAGGGATGACTCTGAGAATGAAAGGGATAAATTAGGATCATCTGAGCAAACCAGGATATGTGATTACCCTATCAAGAATAAACTTTCCTTTTTTAAAATTTTCTTAAGTTTTTTTTTTTTAATTTCAGATTAATATGAGGTACAAATGTTTAGGTTACATTGTGTTCATTTCTAAGATAAAGTTCAAAGTGTAGTTGAGCCTTTCACCCAGAGGGCGTGCTGAACACCCACACATTGTACACATTAGGTGAGATCCTGCCAATCACCCTCTCTTCCCCCCTCCCTCTTCCCCTCCCTCTTGCTAGACTGTGTTTTTCTTTAGCAGTGCATGTAGTTGTTTATAGTATATGGATTTCTTATTAGTATCGAGTACATTGCATATTTTTTTGTGATACTTTACTAAGAAGAATGTGTTTCAACCCTCTTCTTATGGCTGAATAGTACTCCATGATACACATATACCACAGTTTCTTAATGCATTCATGGGTTGATGGGTCCTTGGGTTGCTTCCCCATCTTGGCAAGTGTGAATAAGCTTCAATAAATGAAGAATAAATTCTCAATAAGCTGCTAACTGATGCAAAATGCATTCTCATCAGAGATGTTTATTACCAGGAGACCAACCTTTCCCCTGTGTCTAGAATGGTCCTGATCATACATAAGGAGTTCTTAGAAGAATAAGTTAGGTAAATATCTAACAAAAAGGCTACCATTCTAGGAAACTGTCAGCATTGGGCTCTTTAGAGAAAGTTGTTAGAATATCACTACATTTACTCAAAGATCATAGGCCCAGAAAGTCTACCACAAGGTAAGGTCTTAATAGCTATTTCTAAGACTTCACACATGAGCAAACATTTCATTTCATGTATTTGATGAAAAACTAATCACGTTATTGTCTTATAAGAAAGACAAATAAGAATATCGAATACTACATATTACATTTTGATTTAATACAGAGAATGGATCAGCGCCCAAAAGGAATTTTGTAAAAGGTATAATTCATGTAAGAATTGTTTCTAGAACAAAGGCATTTTGCGTCTAGTAACCACTTTCATGGAAAGAAAACCTAAATGTTGCTCACAGCATATTTTCTCGGCCATTAGCAGAATGGCATGCTAAGAAGCATCAGAGCTTTGAGAGGAAGACCATGAAATTTGGAGTCAGAAATACTTGAACTCAAACTGTAGTTCAATCACTTAGTACACGGGGGAAGTTACTTGTGGCAAACATGGTTAGGTGCCCATCCAATATCATCTATTTCTCCCTTTGTTCTTCCCAACAGAACCCTGAATTTGTTCAGGTATACATTTATCCTATTTGGGGCCTGTATGTCACAGGGATAAGAATAAATATGAAAGTTACATCCATACTCCCTTTGCTCATGTTAGTTTAAGATTAGGCATGGGAGGCCAGTTACCATGGCTCATGCCTGTAATGCTAGTACTCTGGGAGGCCAAGTGGGTACACTGCTTGACCTGAGGAGTTCAAGATCAGCCTGAGCAAAAGTAAGACCCTGTTTCTACTAAAAATAGAAAAGTTAGCTGGGCATTGTGGTGGGCACTTACAGTCCCCGTTACTTGGGTGGCTTGAGGCATAAGGATCACATGAGCCTAGGAGCTTGAAGTTGCTGTGAGCTATGATGCCAGGGCATTCTAACCTGGGGCAACAGAGACTCTGTCTCAAAAAAAAAAAAAAGGCATGGGCCAGTTTGAACCACTGAGAAACAAGGAAAGGTTGGCAGGGCTTGGTGGAAAGTTCTTTTTCTTCTGGGATATTTGAGAAGTGGCCCTCCCTTCTCTAGTTATATATAGATACACAAGTATGAGACCCACATGGGCTCCCTTTGTTCAACAGCCAGGTTGGGATGAAGTCAACGCAGAGGGAAACTGGGCTAAGACACTAAGAGGGAAATGAAGGCAGAACCAAAGGGTCGGGGAAGCTGGATTTCTAGATCCCTAAGCCAAGCATTCCAAACAGTTTAAGGTAGATGAGGCTTTTTGATATTCTCAGTTGAAAGCAATTTAATCTTTCTGAGTCATTTTCTCATCTGTGAAAATTAGATGGATAGCTACATTGCAGTCTTGTAAGGATTCATGATGAAACAAGTGTTCTGTACAGTGCTTGGCATAGTACAAGCTTTTAATAAATGACACCATGCTTGGGGGGCTGGTTGTCTGCACACGGGTACCTGCTATTAACTTCACTACCAATTGACTTAAGCAAGTCTTCAGTTGTCTTAATTTTTGACTGCTTGTGCTTCCACATTAAATGGTGGCATTAGCTTCCAAAGAACACATTGTAATAGCCGAGGTAAGGATTTTTAATATCCCTGAAATCCTCAAAAGACAAAGAATAGAATAATAAATATAATGGTATTTTACTAAATATCACACATAGGGGCATACAGACACCCTTAAAAGCCCAGAAAACTTAATAAATTATCTCATTAAATGCTCAGAACTCAGGAGAATACAACATACAGGATACATCCAAAGTTAATTCAGCTTTAAAATAAACCCAGTAGACCATACAAAAATATATAGTGTAAGCTTGAATAATAATTCCTTAATGGAGAAAAGTTAAAATTTGGAACTTATAGAAAAAGAAATGGCAGTTAAAAAAGGAAAAGCTCAATCTGACGGTGGCAAAATTCTAAAATTTTAAAATTTGGGATAACATTTTTTTCCAAACAATATCAGCATCAAGAAAGCTAAAGATGGATTAAAATATTGATTCAGCACACAGGCTTTGGATATAGGTACAATCGGAATTTGGAACATGGCTCTGACACTCATAACTATTCAACCCTGGGCAAGTTTCTTAGCCTCTTTTAAGTTCAAATTTCTCATTTATAAAATGGAGACAATAAAAATCTACCTCATAGACTTAAGTTTAAATAAGAGATAATATAGGCCAAGTTCTTATATAGGTGTCAAGTGTATAATAAGCTCTTGATAAAATGTTTTTATAATATTATAATAAAAATTTCTTCTAATGGAATTAGTCCCATGAGATCCCCCTGACTTCTGGAGGTTTAAGTTAAAAGTGATCACGGAATACTAGAATTTAAAAAGTGGGCTCAGATTTCGGGTGTGCAAAGGGAACTCCTAAAAGGTATTTCCAGCAACCCCAATCAAAACAGGAGGCAAACACTATAAACATAAATCCTATGGGAATTTCTGCTTCTAGATAAGATAGAGTAGCAGAGATTGGATTTAACCTCCTGTCTCCAACAGCTAAAAAGGAAACAGGGAACAGGCAAGGTATATGAAATGATGGTTTTCAAACACTGGTCATCAGGCAGTTTGGGACAGTGATTCCGGAGACAGGGCAAAGAAATGAGGTGAGGGTAGGATCACCCAGCCTACCTCCTGGAGTATTTCCTCCTCAGAGTCCACTGGTCTCTCTAAGCTGAAGCTGCAGATTAGAAGTAGAGGGACACCATGGCAGAGGCACAGTGGAGATGGCATCCCAGAGAGATCTCTGCAGAAGTTTCCCCATCAGTCGCCAGCCAAGTACAGAGCAGCACATGTGTGGGAGGAAACCACCTGTTTGTGGGAAAAGAGTGGCCCAAACAGCAGAGGGAAACCTCTTGAAACTTAAAAAGGCCATTGATAATTCATATTCCCACCCAACAGAAAGGGAAAACTCAGACAGTGAGTCCTCGAATAGAATTGTTTTGTTCAATCAATGTCTCATTATAACTCTGATGAGAAAAAGTCCCCAGACGGAGCCGCTGCCTGTGTGTGTGGAGTTTGCATGGCCCCTGCAGGACTGAGGGTTTTTTCTCGCATCCCAAAGCTATGCCTGATAGGTGGATTTTCCTGTCTACCTGGTCCCAGTGTGAGTGACTGTGTGTGTGAGAGTAACTTGAGTGCGCCCTGCCGTGGGACAGCGGTCTGCCCAGAGCTGGTTCCCACCATGTGCCCTGAGCCACTGGGAAAGGCTCTGGCCACCTGCAGCTTTGAACTGGAATAAGTTGGTTGGAAAATGTCTGAATGAATACAAATGATTGTAAAATAAACATCTGTAGAAGTGTATAATTATCATAGAGCTCCATGGTGATACACAAGGTGGTAGGAAAGCTGTCCTCAAGCTGCTGTATTTGTAATTGTTTTAAAACTGTGTGGATTTGCTTTGCAAACATTTATTCCTTGGTTTATCCCCCCACCACTAAGACTACTGTCAACACTGATCCACCGAAATTGGATAAATAATTATCTTCCCTGTTTTTATTAATCTGTTTCAGATAGTATCTTTCTCATTTTTATTAATCTTTCTTAGACAATTATCTTTCTCATCCTTATAAATCTTTCTTAGATGTATGTAGGACTCACATTTATTTCAATGTTTAATATTAGAAGTGTTTGGGGTCTCTATTTAGAAATTTGGTGATTTCTTCTTTATGACCAGAAATATGGTATCAGGATTTAACTCTTGTTTACAGCAGCCTAAGATAAAACTAATTTCATTATACATTGTTTTGTTTAAGTTGCAGTTCCCAAGAACTTATCTGAGGCTTGCTATAATTCAGGCATAAGGCTACTCATATTGTCTCAGAGTGGGAAAAATTAACACGAGCATAAACACCATTCCAGTTCCAACCAAACAAGACTAAAGAGAAGCCTTGGAAAGAGACAACTTCTTTACAAATAACTGCTCTGAGAACAAATCCTAAGATATTTGTTGAAATGCCAGCATTTCCAGCACCAGACAAGGTAAAGTTCATGATGACTGGTACCCAAACAACAACACAAAAATTTACCAGACATTTAAAGAAGCGGCATATTATATAACTCACAAGGAGGAGAATATTGATTGGTAGAAACAGACCCAGGAATTACATAGGTGATGGAGCATTAAAAGAGTTAAAAACTACACTACATATATTCAAAAAGGCAGAGGAACAATCCAGCATGTCAAGTACAGATTCTATAGATGACATGTTTATGTCGCTCCAGATATGTTGAAACCTAATTCCCAATGTAATGACATTTGGAGGTGGGACTTAGGGGAGATAATCAGGTCATGAGAGCCAAGACCTCATGAATGGGATTAATGCCCTTATAAAAGAGATCCTAGAAAGCTTCTTTGCCCTTTTTGCCATGTGAGGACCAATAAGACAGTGGGCATTTATGAACCAGGAGGCTTCTGGTGCCTTAATCTTATACTTTCAGACTCCAAAACTATGGGAAATAGATTTCTGTTATTTATAAGCCACCCAGTCTATGATATTTTGTTACAGCATCCCAAATGACCTATGAGGTCAAGACAGTTAAATTTGCAAACTCATCCTAGAAAAAGTACTACCTACCTCATTGCTGAATATTGCTATGATCAGTTTCTAAGTCCCCTTGGGGCACTATGCCCCAATACCAGCACCTAGTCCACCCTTCAAAACACTTTTACTAGGATGAGTTCACAAATTTAGTTGTCATATCTTGTAGCCATTCCAGAAAAAAAGCTGAAATTGCTTAAAGATAGGCGAATAGTATGAACAACTTTATGACAATAAATTTAAATGATGAGGACAAATTCTCTGAAAGACACAAACTACCAAATCTCACTTGAGAAAAAATAGATTATCTGAAAGACCCTATATTAATTGAAAAAATTGTTCAAAATTTTCTTCACTCGAGGAAAATTATAGGCCAGACAATTTCACTAGTGAATTGTACCAAACATGTAAGGAAGAAAATAAGAAACTTATCCAAAATCTTCCAGAATGGCAAAAAACAAAACATGAACACAATAAACTTTGAAAAAAAGAAGATTGGAGTGCTCACATTATTTTATTTCATGATATATACAGTCATCAAAATGGTATGATAGTAGTGTAAAAGTAGACCAATAAGTCAGTAAAACAGAACAGAGTCCATAAATAGATAAGCCCAAATGTAAATCAATTGATTTTCAACATAGGTGCCAAGCAAAACAATAGGGGAACATTTCTTCAACAAACTTTTCTGGAACAATTGGATAAACTTATGCAAAACATGAACTTTGACCCTTACCTCTCATCCTAAACACATACAAAAACGAATTAACTCTAAGTACCTCATAGCCCTAACTGTAAGAGACAAACTGTAAACCATTTAGAAGAAAACATAGTAGAAAAATCTTAGTGATCTTGGGTTTGGCAAAGCTTTCCTCAGTGTACACAGAAAACCACAAACTACAAAATTTAAAAAAAATATACTAGACTTCAATAAAATTTTTTTTTTGGTTTCAAATTATCTTTATTGTCAAGTTATATGTGGACGGATATAAAACTCCTTCCAACTATGACACATACAATAAAACCAAAGCAAATTTACACACCAAGTTCAAATATAGATGCAATTCAAATTAACCACACTGAC
>CAUYQV010145127.1:0-11423 GCA_963574575.1 Galagoides demidoff | reverse complement strand
AGACGTGATCCCACCAATCGCCCTCCATCCACCCATCCTCCCCCTCATCCCTCCCCTCCCCTTTCCCCATATTCTTGGGTTAAAATTGGGTTATGGCTTTCCTATGGAAGCTATAAATTAGTTTCATAATAGGGCTGAGTACATTGGATACTTTTTTCCCCCATTCTTGAGATACTTTGCTAAGAAGAATATTCTCCAGCTCCATCCATGTATCTTGGACATATTCTCTTCCATCCGTTTCTCTACGTTGTCCTTTTTTCTGGACTGGAGGTGTATTCATTGTTTGGAGGTGTATTTATTATTTATAGGCCTAAATAAAGCTGTTGTATATGATTAAAGCTTACACATTTCTTACTTTACTCAAGTATTAATTTTGGACTGTTAAATATCATGTCAAAACAAAAGGCCTTTCAAATTGTCCTAGTGTACCTGAGGCCTGTTAGATGTTTACTAATATTTTTAGAGAGCCACACTGCAAGCATGGAAAGGCATCATCTTCTGACTGTCATCCATAACGCACATATTTAAAATGTTCCTGATCTTAGTATTTCTTTGGCTTAATACTATGGCAAAATCTTCTTTCACAGATTATATTTATCTTTGGCTCTCTTCTGGCTAGTGGTGATCAAATCTGCTACAAGTTACTGTGTCTGCAGGCTCTTATCTATGAGTTCTTTTATTTTTTTTAGCATGGTATTTCAGTTTGATGTGTATTGTTTTATTTTGATCAGCATTACCAATGTTCATCTGCTGTAGTAACTCCCTCAGAAGTTGTCATATAGGTTAGATGTATTACTATATGTATGTTACATGTACAAATATGTATTAATTTTATTTAAGTGTGTATATTCTGCAATTAATAATTATTAGTATAATTTTCTACTTTTTGTAGAGATGCTCTTGCTCTAGTTCAGGCTGGCCTTCAATGCCTGGCCTCAAGTTATCTTCTCATCTCAGCCTCCCAGATGGCTAGGATTATATAGCTCTATCGCTGAGCGCCACCACACGTGGCTTTACAAATCAGTTTTTTTAAAAATAAGGGAGCACACACTATTGTTATTTTATTGTGCTAATATAGCCCCCATCCGAGTTGGCTGAAATGATTTGTTGTACTCTTGGAGACTGTACCCCAAAGCAGTGTTTGGTGATGCAACATAGAAAGTTCCAGAGTCATAACATTTGGTTGTGAAGGAAACCTTTTTGAGCTATAGCTTCTCATTTATAAGGAACTCTTTTCGCCAATATGGCCAGGGAGTAAAATGCCCCTACTTTTAATACCTGTGTAGGAAGAGTGAGGAAGAAAGGACTCGAATGGAGTTGTGGGGCCCAGGGTTTTATTTCCCGAGAACCCTGGATACGCTATAATTTTTGGAGGGCCCTACTTTGATGAGAAGGCCTGGGACAATCTGGGTGACTTTGACAACTATCCCATCTTTTCGGAGCATGATGTTCTACCTACCTGACGTGGTTCAACGTGGACTGCTGTTTTCAGACCCTTACAGATCTTCCATCCCACCTGTCCACCTGTCCTGATTCCACTTTTTGGAGTCTTCTGACTTGGATCACAGCGATTTGCAAATGACAAGTGTCTTGAGTCATTAGGATAGTTGTAGAATTTACTTGGGTAATTTTAGGAAAATAAAAGAGTCATACCAGATTAAACAATAAAGAAAGGTGAAAAGCAACCAGCAGCAACCAGCAATAGATGGTTATAAGCAGAAATAACACGAACAGTGTGAAGAAGATAAAACAGAAGGTGGAGATGAGAACCTCAGAGGGCAACCCAGTCAAAAGCTACAGTGGGAGAATAGTAATAGTGTAATTTTAGCAGAGCTTAAATTCTGATCCTCTCCAATGTAAAATTTGCAGCTATTATTTGTAGCTTAAGTACAAGACACTTTATACATATTTTTCTGATTCCCAACAACTCTGCGAGGCAGCATCATTATTTGCTCTTTGCAGATGAGCAGACTGAGACCCAGAGTTTACCCACCTTGGCCCAAATTATAGACATACCAAGGGCGGAATACAGATTTTGTCCCAGATTTACAGCCTGTTAAGTTATAACCTGTCTCTGCTACCCCAAGACCTCTTTGGAGACAAGGATCTTTTCCATTTTTTTTTCTATCTACTATCAGTTACCTTACTATAAAAAAGATGAGCCTCCTAAGTCAATATTTTTCAGGTTCTGCTCAATGGAACACAAGTCCTAGAAGAACTTCTGTAACAAAGGGATTTCAGAACTGGGTGGAAAGCCTACAGTCTCCAGAAACCATGTTTTCCTTCATTGAAGAGCAGATCCCATCTTTGTTCTTTTTCTTTCGATCTCAGGGGAAATGAAGTTGAAATGAAAAGATCATAGTTTTGGGAGTTGGAAAGCATTGAATTAAAATCTTGGCTGTTCATAATAGCTGAGTAAATTTCTGAAAGTTAAAAAAAATAAGGTTGGCGGCGCCTGTGGCTCAGTGGGGAGGGCGCCAGCCCCATATACCGAGGGTGGCGGGTTCAAACCTGGCCCCAGCCAAATTGCAACAACAACAACAACAAAATAGCTAGGCGTTGTGGCAGGTGCCTATAGTCCCAGCTACTCGGGAGGCTGAAGCAAGAGGATCACCTAAGCCCAGGAGTTGAAGGTTGCTGTGAGCAGTGATGCCAAGGCACTCTACTGAGGGCAATAAAATGAGACTCTGTCTCTTGGGAAAAAAAAAAAAGTAAGATAATAGTCCACATAGCCAGACATTAGAGGTGAGGCAGATTATTGGGTTAGCTCTGTCTAGGGCTTTCTGCTCCTTAGCTCTGCCATTCCCAAATCTACCCTCCTCTGTATATCAGCATTATTCTTGATAAGGTGGGTGCAGATGGCATCTGCAGTTTTAGGACCAACAACCACAGAGTTTGAGAAAGAGAACATGTCTTCCAGTGTCTCTCTCTTAAGAAGAAAGTCTTCCCAGGAACAAATCTTGTCTGTGTATCGGCCCACTTTGTTGTCATAGACCCATTCCTGGATCTAAACCACATTTCTAAGTTAATACTATTCCATTGTCTGAGGCCCGGGTTTACCAACTAGTCGCTGGCAAGGAGGATGGGATTACCACAATTGCCTTTCATTTAGTAGGATCTATCCCAGAGTTTGGATCGGTCCTTCAAACTACATCGCTCTCATATGCTCAGGGAGAAGATGAAAGGAATACTGAGGACAAACCCGCAATATTAGGGCCCATTTGCATATGTATTTTCATTTGCTCAGCTTCAACATGTGAGTAAATAATGATCCATTACAGTTGAAGTAAGAATGAAAGGAAAAAAACCACACAAATAGGATACAGAGCATCCAAAGATGTGTGATTGGGTGGTTAAACTCTTGGAAACCATTCCTCTGATTTTAATGATTTTTAAAATTTCGCTGAATATGAATTAAACGCGTAATTCAGCATCAGCCCTTCATACCTCCAGATGAGCTCAGCAAAAACCACCTTCTGTGACGTACGATTAAACTCGCCTTTAAAACCCATCATCTGCATTGAGCATTTTATTCCCGCTGCCCTCTCTAGCTTCTTCTCGTAAACTGTTACGGGTCAGAAAGTGTCCGGGGATAGCCCCATCACCCATGTTTTCTGGATCACTGGCTGACATATTGGCTGACATACTGTTTGCTCTTCTCTCCGGCTTTACAGACTTTCCCTCTATTTCTTAAAACCCAACGCAAATATTTCCTCTGTGAAGCCTTTCAACCACCAGCTCTGCTTGAGGGCCTTTCCTCTGATGACCTTTAAGTATTATTTTCTGTTCAATTCATTTGTCAGTCGAATCATCTGTCACCTTCGGAGGGGTCTCCTGCCCCATGTCTCTGAGCTGTTGGTAATATCTTCTACTGTTGATTATGATAAGGCGGAGACCCTTGATATCTTAATGAGTTCCATGACAATTATCTGCTTTTCATGTCATCATCTTGGAGAGAAAAGTATAAAAGGTTTTTTCCTTTGGGATATTAAAAAAAAGTTCACATTTATTAAGTACTTACTATGGCATCTGTCTCTTTTCTTTTCCGTTTCTAATCCCTTACTTGGCTTTATTATCAGGAATAACTTCTGCCTAAGTGGGCAGGTTTGAATGATCCTCAATAACCCCAGTGAAAGAGAGAGAGGTGGAAAGCGAGTTTTCCAGCAGTGGTTGGGGTGTTGGGGAGACTCATGTGGCCTCCTGGAGCGGATCACAGATGAGGTCTGAGCGGTCCTATCTAGAGGGCAGCTACCAGAGAAGCAGGCCAACCCCACCTGAGCCATAAAATTTGAAAACTGGGTGGCGGGGTTTCTCAATGACCTGCTGAGTAGACAGTCACTCTGGCAAGCATGATTTCTCATCTGCAGATAAAACCTGGGCTTTGAGATTACATACCATGCCTGAGGTCACCGAGAAGGGAGGATTCAACCCAGTGTGTATTTCACAGTTTGTGCTGGTAGTAATTATGCTATATTGTCATATGTTTACTACATTCTGCTTGAGTATGAAAGCTCAAAATCAAAAGACCTTCCACGATGTGGATCCTCTTGTGTGTTTTTTCAGTAGCAGCCCTCTTTACATATTCAGCACCTCCACTTCCCCATAGAATCTCAGTTTTTCTACCAAATCAGGAATTGAACCATTATTGGAAATTATCGCCTATCAGTGGCGTGACTGGATTTGCCTCTCTAAGGCTGTGTTTCTGCCTCCTGTTTCCTCGCCTTTGCATTTGAATACTTATAGAGCTTCTTATGGCTCCAAAGGCAACAGTCCAGCAAAGGCATTTCAGAGGTTAGTTTATTAGGGCTGAGATATTTGTAGGACAAACGTGGGCAGGTCCGTGAAATCAGTGCCTATTATCTGAGGATGTGATGGGGTATAAGGTGCAGATTCATGCCTATGTTACATGGGCTGCTCTAAGATCTCCCAGTAGCAAGACATGTGGCCACGCTGGGGAGAATAACCCGGGGCCTGCTGGGTTGTGGATCCTGAAGACTTGATTCTTAGAGCTCCTGAGATGAACATCTATGAATCCTGTTATCTCTGGCTTCTTCCAACAATCCAGGGCCCGCCTTGCCCTTTCCCTTGCCCGGGCCTGCCAGCAGACCCTGTTTTTCAGGTTCATCGTGCCCTCTCAGTCCCTGGGACAGACCACCCACTATCTCACAGCAACTCTAAGTCTTTCTGTTCTTCTCCTGACCCAAGAATTTCAGAGGTCCAAGATGAATTTTCTGGAACACATACATAGGACATTTTTCTGTGCTATTACTCCTTTCCTATATTGACGCACAAACCTATGTTCTGTTGTAATACTGAGTCTTGACCTTCTGGGATGTATCCCTTGCTTGATTTTTTTTCCTTGGTTAATGACTTTTCTAACTTTGAAGTAGTTAGATCACAGCTTCTCTATTAGTACGTTTTAATGACTTTGTTTTCTCCACATCATCTTAGCAAAGTACATTACAGACATTGCTCAACAATACTGTATTTATTTAATTTGACTTAGTACTCCGAGGTGGGTTGAGACTGTGTATCAGGGGCAGGAATTTCATCTTATTTGTGGTGGGGGTTTGAGCATTGCTCTATGTACTTTCAATGTGGGCTAAGAGCTTTAGGATGAAGCAAAGTTTACCAGCCTAACCCCCTAAATGGTACGTGGATCTTACTATCATCCTCGTTAGCTCTTGACTGTATCAGCTGAGTGGATACGTTCAGGTTCCTTTTGTTTTTTAAATACAGAATTTGGCTCCTTTTCAGGAATTTTGCTTTTAATCAGAAATAATGGCTTTGTGTTGTATTTTTTTTTTTTTTATTTTGGGGGCTTTGTGTTATAAAAGTCATGCAAAGAGGATGTGCTGTCTTATCCAAACTAGATGTCAGTGATCTCATTGTTTACATTTTATCCGTGGTGGTACCATGGATAGGAAGGGGGACAAGTCTTCTTACATAAAAAGGTAGCCTGTTAACAACAAAGATGGATGAATGGACTGTCTTCCTTTCACATTAGTTTATGATCCGTACTATATGGTCCCTGTCCGTCTACTGCTTTTTAAGTAGTAAAGTACTATAATTTTACCTTTAGTCCAGGAACGTCAGCAGAGGAGTATATCTGTTTTACACTGTCATGTTAAAAACCCACAAAAGCATTTCTAAATTAGCGAGAGGGATTTGCACAGCCAACTAGTGAAAATTGTTAGGAGCTTTCATCAGTTGTTTTGGTTTTAGCTGCCACTTCGGGGGCTGTTACGCTTCTTTCCCATTCCCACCCCATCTCCAGGAGGCAGACAAAGAGATACAATTTGCATCAGCTATAGAAATGCCTCTGAGATCACTGCTCTAAATGTGCTCGGGGATTTTGAGGAGAAATCCTGAAAAGGAGAAAAAGGCAAGGGTAAAAGCTCTGTTGACAAGGGAGTTTCACAGGCATGTGGCGAGAGCACAACATTGGACGTGGGAATACAGATTCTGCAAGCTTCCTCTCTCCTCTTCAAAACAAAACTCTGGGAATGTGGTAGGTCTGTCTGGTTCAAGAGTCAGACAGGGGTTCGGCTGTCTCGTCTAGTTTTTCTTTCCAATTGAGATACTTCCCTACTGGAGTGTTTCACACCTTCCCTGCCTTTTTCTTTTCCTGCCCTGCATCCCGTGTGGCCCCGCTGGGTGAGAGGCAGGCTCACGGTTCTCTCTGTGCGTGATGCTAAATGGTGCTTTATCCTCTGGCCAGAACACTAGGCTGGAACGGAAGGGCATTTGAACTTGCACTTGGTGCAGAGTACTAGCACATTCACCATCTGCTGGCAGCAGGTCAAGGAACCCAAGTTAGCTTGTGAACCAAGTTTTTCCCTGGACTAAACACAATACGTGTATTTGGCTAGGAGGCCAGCTATAAAAACCTGACAGTTTTTTTTTTTTTTTAATCTGTTGGGGAGCAGGTATTTGTTCATATTTAGACAGCATCTTAGTGGAGGCAATTTAGACATTTAATCAAAAGCAAAATCTATTCTAAGAAAATAGGAAGCTCTCATTATAGATTCACAGGTCTGTGTATTTGTGTGCTCGAGGATAATAATAATACTGGGATACATTTCAGAGAGAAGAGATGAGTAAAAGTCAGAAAAAAAATTAATGGATTTGGGCCCAAGTCAATGAAACGCTATTATTTAATTATAGTATCTGACCGAATATAAATGGGAGAAAAGCAAGAGTTTTTTTCTTTGGATCCCAGAAGCTTTCAGGACTAAAAGGGGGAGTCTGTCACTCAGAGGTACGAGCTACAGGTCTGATCCTTCCTGAAATGAATCATGGAATATGGGAAACATTTTGGGAACGGAGGACAGTCTCTTTTGCACACACTCAAGTGTTTTTCCATCTGAAGTGAGTGAATCTGAATAATGTGGAATCTATGCCAGTGCCCTTCAAGTTTGCCACTCTGTGGTACCCCGGATAGACAGGGAAAAAAGCTGCTGATACGCAAGCAAGAGGGGCATGGTAACTTTTACTATTACATGTTTGGAACCTCTTGTGGGTTAGCGTCTGCAAGAATATCTATAATTGGGCCATGTATTTGTTATTTATTGGTACTTTTGGCAAGGGGGTACGTTAAACCCCAGTGTCCTGGTTACATTCCAATATAGATGAGTGTTAGTATTCCATCTGCCATGTTCTTTCTTTGCCTGTCTTAAGGGGATGAAGCATAACTGCATTTCAAAGCGGACTGTTGACCCATGTAGATAAAATTTAATATTTTTATTTCTCCTTCTGCAGTTGGGTGTCATCAGAACTTGGTTCTAGCTCAGCTCTATCCCTGAAGCACCCCTGACCTTATGAAAGTTAACTTCATCGCTCTGAAATTTCTTTTCTATGAAAGATGAATCCTTGTCTAAACAATGGTTAAGGTGAATACTAGGTTACTGTGAAGGCTACCTGAAATTTCAATAGGCCACTAACGGGCTATGCCATGACAGATAAAATTAATGTAAAATTCTGTCTGGACTTCAAAGACTCTTCAGGTTTCTGTTCACTCTGATGCATTAGAAAACACATTATCTTTAAAAGTATGCATTACACGAGAAAAGTCTTTTTTTTTTCTAACTAATCCCAATTCATTTCTTAGTTATTTCCGAGAGGTGGTAAGAATGTCTGTGAAAACAGGACAGTATTTCACATAGCTACACTTATTCTGATGTTTAAATTCCTAATTTACCAATATCAGCCAGTTGCAAAAAAGTAGGGCCTGGAACACTGATTCATGACACCCCCCAGAAACCAATAAAATAGTAACACCAGCAGACCATGATACTTGTGTCTATGTGTCATACCTAGAACAATGACAAAAAAAAAAAAAAAAAAACTGAGGAGAAACTAAAAAACACTAAATAGGTAAGTCAAACCGAACTTTTATAATTGATTATAAAAAAGTCATTGAAGAAAAGGAAAAGAACAGCTCAGTGCCTGTAGTACAGTGGTTACGGCACCAGACATATACTCTGAGGGTGGCCAGTTTGAACCCAGCCTGGGCCAACTAAACAACTGCAACAAAAAAATAGCCCGGCATTGTGGCAGGTGCCTATAGTCCCAGCTACTTGGGAAGCTGAGGCAAGAGAATCGCTTAAGCCCAGGAGTTGGAGGTTGCTGTGAGCTGTGATGCCACAGCACTTTACCAAGGGTGACATAGTGAAACTCTGTCTCAAAAAAAAAGGAAAAAGGAAAAGAAAACAGAAATGGAAAGAAGAGAAAAGAACAGAAAACAAAAAATAGAATTGTAGACTTAAGCCCTAACATGTCAATGATTACATTAAATGTAAATCATCTAAACACAATTACAAGACAGATCGTCAGCCTATGTTATAAAATAGGACCTAACAAATGTCCATCAGAAATTGTCTTCAAATATAACAGTGTTACCATTGAAGGAAACTGGACTAAGGATACACCAATCTCTCTGTACAACTATATACCGGGGGCAATTACTTAAACTATTTAATTAAGAAAAACACAAAATTTCCTGGAAAGGCTTCTAGGTTTAAATTCAAAGCATTTCCTTTGCGCTTTCCAGCCCTGTTCATGCCTCACCTCTCCCTGACGCAGCGTGCAGCAGCCGCACAGGCTTCCTTACGGTTCCTACGTGTGCTTAGCAAGCGCTCACCACAGGGCCTTCGTGCTTGCTATTCCCTGCACCTGGAAACCTCCTCCCTCTCCCTTGCTCATTTACCTCATTCAGGTCTTCAATCGATTGTCACCTTATCAGACAGGCTTCTCCTTAAACACTCTCCCTAGAGTTCCTTCCTTGTCACAATCTATGTCATTACCTGGATTTATTTTTCTTATTTCATCTGAAACAGGTTTGACACCGTGAGATATTCCGATCTTGGATAGAAACCTTAAAACGACCTCCCTCCTTTGTGTCCTCTTTTCTATATGTCATTCTGGGACTTAGAGCATTTTATTTCAAAAAATAAACCAAACAGGAGGATTCACTCTGCTTTCTTTTCTTCTGCTGATCGTTCCGTGTTTATCTAGGTGAACTAGCAAGATTTGAAGGGCTCTGCAGTACTAAGTGTCAGGTTCAGCTTCTCGCAGTCCACTGGCATTTCCCAAATAGCTAAGACACGGAAGAATCAACCTCATCTCTGTACGCTGGGAGTCTGCCTCTGAATGACTTGGCTCTAATTTTTTTCCAGGCTTTTTAACCAGTCCAAAGTGCGAGGACATACTTCAAGAGGACCGTTAGCAGTCTTGGACAAGCCCTTCCAAATGTGGCAGGTATGTCTCTTGTCTATGGGTGCAAGAAATGTAACTTTCCTTATTCTTCTATAGCGAAATCAAAAGGACATTTGAATCCTCCGTTTAACCAAATGGCAGCAATCTGAGGTTGACTCTGGGTCTCAGATGAAGTTATAAAGGGACAAGTTCTATAGGGGTGCAACCCCTGCTGCTTAGCTGACATTTCTCCACAGGCACCTCCCTGGTCAGTTCTGTGGACCACTGCCAAGGTCCACCCGGATCTGTCTTCAGGTGGCTCCTGCTGTCCCGTAGCTTTGTCAAGGTGTCTTCTGGGCACACAGGAGGCACTACTGTTCCTCCTGCTGATTCAGAGGAAACTTTCTGTGATGTCAAAAAGCTCTTGATTTTTTGGCATTGCTACTCCCAAGTACATTGCACTTGTGCTTGGCACCTGTGTCCTTAAAAGGCCAGTCAGGTCCACCTGCCTGCACGTAGCACCCCCCCCATTTCTGGGGTCCACCCTCTACCCAAGAAAGAAGGCCCTTTCTCCACGGCCCTTATCTCCCCCCAACACATTTACGATTTCTTTTTGTAACAGGTTTTTGAACAAGCCCAGCTTAGGAAATCAATCAAACCACTATTAACTTTTTTGTTTCCTGCTGTCTCTTTGAACAACATTGGAAAAAGGTGGTAGGTATTCTTTTGCCTCTGGGTGAAATTTAGGTCCTAGGCAGGCTCCATTATTATATGTTCACGCTTAGATAAAATAAAAAAAAAATCCTCTGGCCATTGCAAATTACAAAAATAACCACCTCCCTTCAGAAGCTATTATGTCTAATATCAGATCATAATCATAGCTTCAAAGTTAATTTAATGTCAGATTATCTCCTTCCCCCACTGGGGGCCTATCCTTGAGTTGAGTGTTGGTTGAGTGTGCTGACTGTTACCCACTTCCTAGGCATTTTGCCGAACCCCGAGGGGTGAAGCATGAGAAAGAAGAGGGGATGTTTCTTACCTGAACTGGTGCTGGCTTTGTTCCTTCTGGGCCTGGAAAATGTTTGACACTGACTCTAACTTGATCACTTTTGGGGATCTGTGGTGGCTCCCTGATGGCCCCATCCTGCTTCAGTTCTCCTGGCTGGGGCAGAGATTCTTCTTCAACTTCCCACTTGCTACTCAACCTCTGGTTTTCAGAGGCTCCATTGGCCAGGGACTCTCACTTGGTGTCTCGGGAACACCTCCAGGTGGCCTTCTCAAGGCTCAGTCTGGCTCTCTGCACATGGCCCACACATGCAGCATGAAAATATCCATCTTAGGAATCTTCATGGGTGGGAGAGGATGCAGGTCCTGCTCAGAGTCCAGTGTTGCTCCTGGCTCAACTCTCTAACCCTCTAGAATAGTGATTTCCTGGTTTTTAAATTTTTTTTTAGACAGAGTTTCACTTTGTTGCCCTCAGTAGAGTGCTGTGACATCACAGCTCACAGCAACCTCAAACTCTTGGGCTCAAGTGATTCTCTTGCCTCTTCCTTCCAAGTAGCTGGGACTACAGTTACCTGCCACAATGCCCAGGTATTTTTAGACATAGGGTCTCTCTCTTGCTCACACTGGTCTCGAACTTAGGAGTTCAAGCAATCCACCTGCCTCGGCCTTCCTGAGTGCTAGGATTATAGGTGTGAGCCATTGGGCTGGGCTTAGAACAGGGA
>CAUYQV010145124.1:0-17597 GCA_963574575.1 Galagoides demidoff | reverse complement strand
TTGAGAGCTATAAATTAGTTTCATAAAAGGGCTGTGTACATTGGATACTTTTTCTTCCAAGCTTGCTTGCTTTCTTTATCAACACATCTTAGTGGACTTTCCATGCAAACACATATAGCTTTCCTTGATCTACTTCATATGCAATTTTATTGTAGAATTACCTCACAATTCATTTTCCTAGCCTTCGATTGATCAGCAGTGGGATCATGTACCATATTGTCACATCACAACAGATGTTCCAGTGCGCAGTCCTGCGCACATAGCTCTGTGCACCCATAGGAGCGGCTCTATAACCAAATTCGTAGCGTGCACTTTTTGAGACAAAGATGAAGAATACTGAAAATGTAGACGTTGCAAAATGCTTTTCAGAAATGTACAATCCCACTAACAACGATTTCTCACCATGGGGGCTACTATGTATCATTCTTCCAAAATTTTGCCTAATTGGTCAAAATATAGCGAGTAATGCCCCCTTATTTTTCTAGACTAGTGCCACTTAAGTGCAGTAACTGCGTGAATTTCCAACAGTGAGTAAAAATGAGCCATCGGCTCAGTGTCCAGTTTGTGCTGCTTTACATGACTTGATGTCAAGTGGCCCAGAGGTGAAGTGGCCTCACTCTGCCTGTCCTTTGGGTTCTTACCTGTATTTTTCCTTTGCCCCAATTTCCTCAATTGTTTATATTAATCTGAAGGACCTCAAAAGTACCTTTGGCAAAGGTATTGTACAAACGGCCATCTCCAAATGGAATGATTCCACCTGAGAGGATGGATGCACAGGAAACTTTACAAGAGTATAGAGAGAAATTACTAGAATGTTTATTTATATGGGTATTTGAAATCTCATTCCCTTAAGTTTTCTCTTGGTGCATGTATTTTATAATCCTCACAATATTAGTAGAATAAGAGTTATATATATACAGACTTAAGAGGAATGTGCTCATTTTTAAATTTTATATTTTATTTATTTTCTTACTGATTAAAGGTGGAGGATTTTAAAAGTTTGGAGACCACTCATATAAAAACCAAACAAAAATATAGAGAAAAGAATGACAGAGAAAGCACATGTGTGATAGTTCCTGTGACCTGGAACATTTAAAGCAAAAAGCATGTTTTTTGACTGAGTTCTTTCAAACCGCTGTACATATTATCATTATTTTTACCCCAGCTTTATCATAACTCACAGTAAACAATTCAAATGACTTGATCATTTAATAAAATGTAATGATGGGTTTGGTTTTCTGTATTGTTTGAATTTTTGCCGAATGTATATGCCGTGAGTGTATACATTTAAGTACAGGACTGTAAAGAGATTCCAAAATAAAAATGGAAAAAAAATTAAAATAGAAGATTCCATCAGGCAACTAACTTCTATGGAATCTTTTTTAAAAAAATCACATAAGTGGCTTACTTGATTATCTTCTTCTTTGCATTGAGCTAATTAATTGTCAAGTCAATTAATACAAGATAAGTATAGTCCGAATGGATTCTTTTACCATATCACAATATCCTCAGCGCTTTGCTTTTTAGGCTGCTCTGGAGATAGACTGATTGTGAACCAATGTTGTGTAGTGTGATAGAATATGATGTAATGACGTGATGATATGATGCCGGTTCCTTTGCAGGCATGATCACACGGCTCCGCCACCCTGTGTCAACAAAGGCCAACAAGGTCCCCGTCTCTGTGTCCCTGGGAAGTGGTATGGACTCACTCTTGGGCTCTTAAACCCCTCTTGAGTTTTAAAATATGTGGTTGACTTACTAAAAGGGAGGGAAGACAGGAAGGAGTTTCCTGATCAGATTGTGGCATGGGGGATTTTCATTAAAAAAAAAAAAAAATCTATCCTCCTAGTCTAAATATTAAAGTTCCCAGAATTACAAAAAAAAAGAGACTGTCAAGTTTTTCCTCTTATTAGACCCCATCACTACCTTCCAGCATTTCGTTGCTTATCCTTTCTTTTTTTCTGGATTCTCTGCCTGTTCAGGGGATCAGCAGAGCCAGTCTTGGACCTTGAGTGTTAGCATAATAACAACCACTCAGATCACAGTTTCATTGGTTGTATAAGAAAATCTAACAATATTTCATCGACCTAAGGACACCGAGCACATTTTTGCCACTGGGCCTCTCCAAGATGCCTCTGGTTGGCAAAGTGTTTTTACATTGAGCCTTCCTGTCAGTAACTATAGCTACCTCAAGGACGGTATTGTCCTGGATGGCGCTGTCATATGGTCATAAGACCACATAACTAAGGATTTACTGAAGTTATCAACCTAAAATAAAACTCTTGTTCCTATTGTCAGTGTGAAATTCTCATTGCAGAGGAAGTGATTTGGGAAGCTGTTAGCCCCAAAGCCTATGTTCGTCCTAAGGAGTGTCTGTCTTGTCCTATTAGGCATGTGGGAACTAAAAAGAGAAGAAATTACGCTGTTGAAGGAGCTGGGAAGTGGCCAGTTCGGAGTGGTCCAGCTGGGCAAGTGGAAAGGGCAGTACGACGTGGCTGTTAAGATGATCAAGGAGGGCTCCATGTCAGAAGATGAATTCTTCCAGGAGGCCCAGACCATGATGTAAGTTTCTCCTGTGGAATAGCAGTGTAGCGGTCACCGTAGGAGGGTATTAACACTAATGGGTCTGTTGCTAACACATGCAAAGCCTGGAGCAAGAGTCCACATACTCTATCATGGAAAGAAGTATTTAGAATTATAAATCAAGCTAAATACACTGTTAAATAAAATAGGTCCTACCTCCCACTTTGATGAGTATACCTTCATAACAACCTGAAAGGCATATTCAAACCTAAAATTCTCAAAACTCTACAGGGAAATCAGCCTCTGGCCTGTGGTCCCCCAATCCCAGCCCTCTCCTTCTCCTTCCATCCCCAGCTCCATCCTGCTATAAGGGCCCTCAGTACTTACAGGCTCCCTCCCAACAGTTACCTGTTGGTTAATTACTTTAGCTAGAGGTAGTATGGTTCACCCTTGAGAGAACAGACCCCTCAAGGAAAAATCTGGACAGTTCTTGGAAGAGGACCTAGCACTACATGGACAGGGAACTCAGGGTCCTGGTACTCCAAAGTGGCTAAGAAGGGGGCATATAGGCTCTGAGTAGCGGTGTCTCCTTGAACCTGTGGCCTCCTTGACCTGGGGGAAGTGCATGTGGGATGAGGGACAGAGTGGGGCTAAAACTAATGCTCTACCAACCGTGTCCTTTCTTCTTAGTATCTTCAATACAGTCTGGTAAAAAGTCCCTTTCTCTCCCTACTTCTTTCCTCGCCTGATAAATGAAAACACCCTTCCTAATGGAGTCCAAGCACTCCTCAGTTCTGGGCAATACATAGGTATTCACTTTCTTGTCTCTTCTCTCTCTTAATATCTCTCCCTCTCTCATCCATCTAATGTTACCTCTTCTTGTTACCATAGAGAACCAGACTTCATAGGATAACCACCATCCAGATCCAGGTTTACCTAGAACTTTCCCGGTTTTAGCACTGAAAGCCCTGTGTCCTAGGAAACTCTTCCTTCCCAGACAAACTAGGAAAATTGATCACTCTACTTTTAGGGAACCAATCATCACGGTATGAAAAACAACCTCATAACAGGGTTTTGGCCAAAGATGGTTGAAATCACAAATTCTAGCCTGCTACATATTGAGAGCACTTTAAATTTTTATTTTTTACTTAAAAATGTATACTGTACATTGTTTATAGCCTTTTTTCTAAGCACTTTATAAATATTAGCTTAGTCAATTCTTTTAAGAAGCCAGTGAGGAAGGTACTATTGTTATCTTTGTTTTACAGGAAACGGAAGCACAGAAATATTCAATAACCTGCCCAAAGTCATCAAGCTAGTAGAAGTGGCAAAGCAGAGATGTAAACACAGGCAGGCATCCCAGTGTGCATTTCCTTAGCCATTCTTTTAGGAAAACCAAAGGAACAAGGAAATCCAGAACAATCACTTTTACCATAATTGCCAAATGGTGAATATAAGCCTTTGGCCAGGGCTGGCTTCCTGGGCTCATGTGACCTACACAGTTGCAGGGACCCCAGTACCCAGAAGGCCTCTGCACTTGGTTTTGTACCTTGTTCTTCCCATTTTGCTATACCTAATAATTTTTTAACAATGGTTCTTATATTTTCATTTTGCACTAGTACCTGCAAATTACGTAGCTGGTTCTGTCTTTAGTGATTTGCTATTGTAAAACTAGGAAGGAAAATAAAATAAAATAAAATTTAACAAATAAAACGGGGAGAAAGGTCCTTGGTATCCTTCTCTTGTAGGACAAGAAAAAAAGAAACCTGGCAAAAACTTTCTTAGGCTTATAGTGTAACCCCTGAGTCCTGGTATAACTTTAAAACCTACTTTTTTCCATTACTGAGCTAGTCGTCATGCAGAATCATAAAAGATCATTAACAACCCATTTGCTCATAAAGAAAGATGTCAAACTGTGCCACAGTGGGAAATGTTAAATCTCAAAGGTAGTGGCCCAAGTGAGGCCTAGCTTATAGGGAGACGCAGTTGACGTAGCTAGTCCAGTGATTTTCAACTAGGGCGCACCGAAAATTTCTAAAGATCATTCATTAAATTCTTTTCAGGCTCGGCGCCTGTGGCTCAATCGGCTAAGGCGCCAGCCACGTACACCTAAGGTGGTGGGTTCGAATCCTCAGCCCGGGCCCGCCAAACAACGATGATGGCTGCAACCAAAAAATGGCCGGGCATTGTGGCAGGTGCTTGTGGTCCCAGCTGCTTGGGAGGCGGAGGCAGGAGACTCGCTTGAGCCCAGGAGTTGGAGGTTGCTATGAGCTGTGATGCCATGGCACTCTCCCCAGGGGGATAGCTTGAGGCTCCATCTCAAAAAAATAAAAATAAAAATAAATAAAAAAAAATTCTTTTCAAAAGAAGTTCAGAGCACAGTAAGTATATTCTTTTTATACCCTTGTTGGGGGGAAATCAACATAATTTAAGTGTGTCATGGAAGTTTGACTATAGGTTCAAGTGTGCTGTGAGATAAGAGGTTGGTAAACGCTGCTAGTCCCACTGTGAGCCCCTGAGCAGTGACTGAATTTGCTCAAAGAACAGTTTTTATTGGCCTTTGTTCCAGCACAGGCCTTTGTGTTGAGGGGAGCAGTGCTGAGTACCACGTGGAGCTCTCAAATTGCTGAAAGATGCGTATCCGAGCTCATCACCTGACTCACACGATAAGCCACGTTCCTATGGTTCAACTAAAAAAGAAGAAAATGGCTCAAGATTTCCAAAAACTTCACTTATCAAAAAATTTAAAAGTTGTCATATGTTCCATTTCGATTTAATTTACACATCTAAACATTAAGGAATCATCCTGTAAATTGATAAAAATAAATAAGTCATGCGAAGACAAGTTGATGAACTTATGAAAACTGAATATCCATCCCCTCCTGACCTACCTGAAGTGTTTGTTATGTGGTTACTATTCTCTAAGATTATTATGAAAAAAATAATGTAAAATGATATTTTTAAAAAGAAAGAAAACTCATGCCTAATCTCGCTTCCCTAACTTGGCAACTATTTTCATTTTACCTACACCCTTCATATTCTGATGTGTTTTTTGAAATGAAACATATAGACTAGAAAGATAGATGCCTTAAAATGGAAGTGACTGTTCTTAGGATGTGGCTTCCTCTAAATCCGCCATGGAAGTTCCCAAGATGCCACAGGACTAAACAGGGTTTCCAAGGCAACAGACCATTGCTACCCTGATTCTCTGTAGGAAAGTTGAAACAGCGTCCATCCTGAAACTGCTAAATTGCAGCTGGGGTTGCCAATGACCGAGTCGGCATTTTTTGCTCCCAGAGGCTGTTTGCTCACAACATACGATCCCAAACTTTTTCCTCCTTTTATTTATTCAAGTAGGAGGGATCAAAATAAACAAAAATCTGAGAGTGATTCTTTTGGGGGCCATTTGGAAAATGCTGTATGGAGTACTGAATTTGAAAATCTATTATTCTAGGAAACTCAGCCATCCCAAGCTGGTTAAATTCTATGGCGTTTGTTCAAAGAAATACCCCATATACATAGTGACTGAATATATAACCAATGGCTGCTTGCTGAATTACCTGAGAAGTCATGGAAAAGGACTTGAAACTTCCCAGCTCTTAGAAATGTGCTATGATGTGTGTGAAGGCATGGCCTTCTTGGAGAGCCAGCAATTCATACACCGGGACTTGGTAAGCAAAACCCTTGGAAGCTCACAAAAGGAAAGGAGGTGCATACAGTCCACAGTTCCCACCTCTAGGGATGGGGCCACTGGAAGGGAAGCCAAGAGGGGCACCATTTTTACCCTGCTCACTGGCAACTTGCTTAGCACTTCTATAATAAAAATCACAATTTTCAAATAAAATATGTGAAATATGGAAAGAACGGTAAAATAAAATAAGTCATCAAGATCTACATAGCTGTGCTGTGGTATAAAGCAGAACAAATGGAAAGGAAGGACTTCAGCCAATTTAGTGCTTCCTGGAACCATTAAACCCAATTTGACCTTTCCTCCAGGAAGGACTTGGTGCTAAAGCAGTCATTTGATATAATAACTGACAATTCAAAAACAAAAATGCAGAAGGAAATGAAATTTGTGTGTATCTTTGGATCAGGATGGGAGTGGGGAGTGTTGTGTTCTGTATTCACTGAGATTTCTTTTTAGAGAGTTTTCTTGTGCTGAACAGTACACTAGGCTAGTGTGTTCCATAAGTCACTGGTATAGCGTTTACGCCTTCAAAGTGTCTGTTAATGTGTGGCATCTGGCGGTGGAAAGGGAGTTGCTAGAAATTTCTCCTCTCCCTTTGATAAGCTAAGAGTCTGTGCTTAAAATAGAATACCTTTCAAGTTGTTTGACAAAGAGGGATGCCTGGGTGAAAATACCTCTGGGAGCATATTTTTATTTTGGGAAATTAAAAATTGCAAAGTAGGAAAAAAGAGGCCACTTCAGAGCCTTTGGGGTTGTGATAAGCAATCGGAGATTCTGCTGAGACTTCTGGTGAAGAGGAAGAAAGTGCCCAACTCTGATGTCAGTAGGTTCTTGGTCACTTTCACTACTTGGTGATTTTGTTTTTCCTTCAAAGGCTGCACGGAACTGCTTGGTGGACAGTGATCTCTCTGTGAAAGTGTCTGACTTTGGAATGACGAGGTAAGCAGCTTCCAAAGGGGCAAGCAGAGAAAGGGGGACTTCCAGTCACATTTCAAGGTCTTCATTGCGAGAACGTTGAGGGTGTTCTGAATGGGGGGGGGGCTTAGAAACCTGGGTCCCTCCTTACTGCCACTGACCACCTGTGAAACATGTTTTGCCTCATTTCTTCATCTATAAAACAGAATTGTTCTTCAAAAGTTATCTGAGGATGACTGGAGGGAGGGTGATTGGTGGGATCGCGCCTAGGGTTCATCTTACAAGGGTACAAGTGAATCTTTCTAAATGTAGAATATAAATGTCTTAACACAATCACTAAGAAAATGCCATGAAGGCTATGTTAACCAGTTGGATGAAAATATTTCAAACTGTATATAAAAACAGCACACTGTACCCCAGGACTGTATTAATGCACACAGCTATGATTTAATAATAAAAAAAAAAGTTATCTGAAGTCGCTCTTCCATTCCTTCAACACTCTGATAAGTATTTTCTAACGTTAAGAATAAATTCCATGAAAGATCCTAAATATTTAAATACAATATATCACAGCCACATTATTTGCATAAATATTTATAATATATATTTTAACTCAGTCAAAGCTCCTCTAGCTCTTTTTGGGTTTGGGGCTGTTTAAATTTATGTTCAGATGGACAGAGCACTAAAACCGGAAAAGTTTTTGTTGCCCCATCTTTAGACTTTCTGGATGATCAAGTAAGGCATAAAACTAGGCTCTGAGATTGTCTTGGTGGGCACGCCACCACCATTGCATGAGTTGGAAAAGTAATTTTGACCACAATAGTTTATCAGAATCTTTCATGGGCTTGATTCTGAACCCTCATTCGATTTAAGATTCCGAGAAAATTTCTGTGGTTTTACATAGGAAATAAAGGCAGGTATGTTGGCATTTCTAGTCAACAAAAATGTATGGAGTGTCTACTGAATGCTTCAGCACTATGGAAGATACTGATATGAATAGGATAGTCTCTGCCCTCAAAATGCACACAGTTGAGTCTAGAGAGCAAGGAGCTATCCTGGACATTGAGACCAAATGCAGCCATAACCCTGTGTAGACAATATAAACTCGTGTAATTCTGAGGAGGAACGATGCAGTTTAAACGAGATATGAACAGTCGACCAAGACCAGCTCTATATTTAGCAAACACGGGTCTAAAATGCCATAGGAGGATCTGCTTTTTTACGTCTTCTCCAAAATTCAGCATTAGGGCTGCTTTTTGACCCCAGTGGCCCAGACCATGGGAGCTATGGTAATTCCTCTGGATCCGTTCAGGATGGGCAGGGTGACCTTTTATTTGTGTGCTACCTTCCCTCACTCCAAGTGCCATCCATGGAGTCTCCTCCACTGATGCCCCCAAAGCGTAGCTCTCCCAAGAACCAGAAAAACATCTGCTCCCACTTCCTTAAAGCAGAGAGAAGCTCCCAGGACAGGGGACCTGATCCCCACCTTTGCTCTCAAAGCAGGAATATTGCCTCTTGGGCCAGCACCCAGGGAACATGCTATCCAATTTTCTGTAGCTTCACAAAAGGGAGACAAGAGGACTTGCTCTGAGTAAGGGATCGGGTGACCATGCGCCAGGCCCTGTCGGTCATGAAACTCTGTGGCCACATCAGAGTTTGTAGATGCCTGCGACTTAATTTGTTCCTGATAATGTGAAGAAAGTTTTAAGCCATGAGGAGACAAAGCCAGGGGTGCAAGGGTAGTGTCTGGGGGCTGAGGGGCCCTGGGGAGGGAATTATGGAAGGTGCCCTATGGAATCCTATGATTGTGTAGTTCATTAGCGCTATCGTTAATATTTAGAAAAATGATCTTCACAAGCAGCTGTTGTACATCACAGCAGGGATCTCTAAAGCAATTCGGTGTGTAAATCTTTCTTCTAAATGAGATCCAAATTTTCAGTTGTCATAATTCTCATTTTCTCTAGTTGAGCCAGTGGGTTTTGTTATAGTTTTGTGGGCAAATAGATAGTGTTTCCCCCTATAAATTATGGAAATAACATGTACTTATTGTGAGAAATAAGTAGTAACATATAAAGTAAGAAGTAGAATCTTCCCCACTCCTTTCCCCCATGTCCAGTACATGAAGTAACCATGGCTAATGTGTGGTAGATGCTATTTCAGCCCTTACTCTGAAGGCTACCCCACAATATACACAAATATGCACATCTACTCTTTGTTCCCACAGACAGGGAATCACATTAAACTTGCTTACTTTGGCACATAACCATATACCATGAGGATCTTTTAATGTTGGTAAACAGAACCACCTCATTTTTGATGGCTGCGTACTATTCTATTGTATTAGCGTGCCAGGATACATGTCTTTACTCCTGAACATGGGGACATTGTGGCTGCTTCTGTTTTAGCATTATTACAAACAAGGGTTTACTGAACATCCTTGAATATTGTTTTTATCGTTTTGATGTCGCTGTAGGATGTTTTTGCACCTCATCATTTATGACAGCAACATAAATTACGTTAATCCATAGAGGGAAGATTCCTCAGCCAGGAAGCATGACGATGTATTAGAAAGTGTAACCATATACCTAATAATGGAATTGTAGGATCGAATGGCAGGTCTATTTTTAGATCTCTAAGTGTTCTCCAGATGACTTTCCAAAAGGAACGTATTAATTTGCATTCCCACCAGCAATGTAAAAGTGTTCCCTTTTCTCCACATCCACGCCAGCAACTCTGGCTTTGGGATTTTGTGATATGGGCTAATCTTACTGGAATGGCAAATCTTAATAAAAAGAATGGAAGGCTTATCTAGAAGGAAAAGAATGGAGAGTGACAGGAAATGGCAGCAGTGAAGCCCACGTAGTGGGACGCATTTCCCCGCTTCATGCTGGGCACAAAAGCAGCGTGTGCTGTCCAGCTGGGCGCTGTCCGTACTCATGCACTGTCCCAGCCGGGAGCTGTCCGTACTCATGCACTGTCACCGAGGGCCCAGGCTCAGCAGCGAGTGACCACGGGCCCTGATTTTCACCATGAACATTCTTCCCTGGCATCTTTCTGCAACTTTAGACTCCCAAGTCCAAGTTACAAGGCATCATTTATAGTTATTGGGTATAATTCTTAAATTATACAGTCTACATTCTTGGGCATTCTCCAAAAAGTGGTTCTGTGAATTGAAAACTGCACACCAGGCTCGGCGCCCGTAGCTCAGTGGTCGGGGTGCCAGCCACATACACGGAAGCTGGCAGATTCGAGCCCAGCCCAGACCTGCTAAAACACCAATGACAACTCCAACCAAAAAATAGCCAGGCATTGTGGTGGGCGCCTGTAGTCCCAGCTACTTGGGAGGCTAAGGCAAGAGAATCGCTTAAGCCCAAGAGTTTGAGGCTGCTGTGAACTGTGACGCCACAGCACTCTGCTACCAAGGGTGACATAGTGAGACTCTGTCTCAAAAAAAGAAAAGACAAGAAAACTGTATCCCAGAACCCAGAACCCACGGTGCCCCGGCAGAGCCCTCTGCAGTAAGAGCATCACAAGCTGACCTCATACTCCTGATTCAGGTTAAAAGTTCTTGAATCTAAAAGATACATATGTAGCTAAAAAAAAAAAAAAAACAAACAAAGCTATTTCTTACACATTTTAGCAGATTCCATTATTTCTAGACTACCATAATACTTAGTTTACTAATGAGTTTTTCTTCCCCCCAAATTTTCTACTCTCCAGAAAGACATAACACACACACAGTTGCTGTACCCAGCACGTTGCAAAGAGCACCACTCGTTTATATCCCAGATGAGAAAGATCCTTATGGATTTTATTTGCAACAGGCTTATTCTCAGAAACCCAGCTGTGGAAGCTAACTCTACACCTTTAAGAGCCATCTGACGTCAACGGGGTCGCGGGGGTCATCATCCTTCTGTGAAGATCTGTAGTCTGTTCTATCCACATGAATCAAAACACAGAGTGGGATTCAGTGGGGGTGCAACTCGTCAGCCGTACAGAGCAACACAGACCAAGCTCGGCTGGAGCCCGATCCTTGAAGACTCACATACAAACCCCAATCAGCAAACATAAGGCCCATTAGGCCGAGGAAACGCGTCTTATACTGTAAGGAAGCTGGGATGAGGAGCGTGCCTTTGCCTTCGAGAGGGGCACACGCAGAGCAGGTGACTGCTGGGAGGAGGGTTTGACGGGATCTTGACAATGTGCACAATGCAAGGGTTTATTCCTAAACAACTAAGAGTAAACTGTCTTCCCACAAAAAATAAGTAAGTGAGGTGATGGTTATATTAATCAGTTTGATTTAAGCGTTTTATACTGTATATCAGATCATCACATTGTACCCCATCAACATATATAGTTATGATTTAATAAAATTTTTTTTTAAAAAAAGATAAAAGTCAGGTGAATGTCGTGGGAGATGTGTCTTTGAAGGAAGCAGGGAGGGCCGTCCTGCAGAGGCTGTGCCGGAGAGGGGCCTTGACGGGTGAGCAGCACTCCCTGTTGAAAGAAAATTAAATGGAGCTGTGGAAGGGTCAGGCAGAAAGCGCAGAGCGTGCCGGGGATGCCACCAGGTTGGGAAGGATATGGTGGGAGGCTGGGCTCAGAGTGATGCCCAGAGGCACCATGTCATGGTGAGCCGTGTGTGCACACCGAGGATTTTGGACCTGAGTCATTAGGCGGAGGGAAGCTGCTAACATCTGCAGGATGGAAATACGGTCAGACCCACCCCAAGCTTCAGGGGAAAGTGGACTGCAGCGCCTCAGATGAGGTACAGAGAGGACAGAGGGCTGTGGGCCCATTAGGACGCACTTGCAGCCTCACAATGTAGACACAGGCCCTGGAAACGACAGGCCTTGGGGAGTCCTGGGAGAAGGGAGCACAGAGGCAGGACCCCTGCAGAGACCCATGCAGCCACTCGGGCGGGGGGTGGGGGGAGGGCTAGTGCAGGGCTTAAGGGAAATAAGGGAGGAAACAAAAGCTTTGGATGGGTGACTGGAAAGATGATGGGTCAGAAACGAGAAAGTCAGGAGGACAGAGCGCTTTTCCATAGGTGGAAGTCACAGAGTTGGATTTGGGTCGTGCTGAGTTACCATTGGCACATACAGGCATGGTGACTGGATCCAGCATTCGGCCCAGGGTAAATGTGGGAGCCCCTCCAACCCAGCAGTCACAATAGAAGCCACGGATGCTGGTCAGTCACCAGGAAGCAGTGGCTGGAGAGGACAACTGGGCACAGGCCAGCAGGTGAAATGCTGGATGATGCTACAGAGCTCGAAAGAGCCACAGAGACCGGTGTGCAAATGCAGGCTCTACCACTTCAGAGCTGTGTGGCCTTCATGGTCCTTTTTGAAAATTAAATGAGACATGTATGGAAAGCAACAGTAAAAGTAAACATCCACTCACAAAAGGAGGAAGATACCGTGTTTCCCCCCAAAATAAGACACTGTCTTATATTTATTTTTTTCACAAGAAGACACACCAAATTGAAATGCATGGCGTGGCTATCTGCATAGTCACACCCATCACTAGGTCTTATTATCGGGGTAGGGTTTATATTTAACAAATGCATAGAAATCCTGCTAGGGCTTATTTTGGGGGTAGGTCTTATTTGGGGGGAAATGCATTATTACAAGACATTTTATCAAAGAGAAGCACTGGAAGCAAATGAGCACGGGACGGACACAGCTCCATCTGAGCTGCGCGTTAACATAGGTGAGCCCACCAGGCCATTGAGAACAGCCAGAGGATGAGGCAGCAGCAACACCCCCAGCAGGCAAACGCGTCACTGCCACACTCTTTCTGGCAAGAACAAACAACGGTACAGTCACCTAGAACATGGGTTAGTAGGTTCTTTAAAAATTAAACATGTAACTGCCACGTAACCTTGCAATTATAACACTGGGCATTTATCTCAGAAAAATACACACTTATGTTTACACAGAAACCTGTACAGAAATGTTCACAGCAGCTTTATTCATAATGGCCCAAAACTGAGAACCGCCCAGGTATCTTTTAATAGGTAAATAGTTAGACAAATCGTGGTACACCCCTCTGTGGAGTATTACTGAATGGTAAAAAGGAATGAAGTCCTAATACATGAAACAACCTGAATGATTATTCAGAGAATGATGCTGAGTGAACAAAAACATTCCCCAAATGTGACATCGTATATGATTCTATTTACCGAATGTTCTCGAAATGCAACAATTACAGAAATTAACTAGAGATTGGCAATGATATCCAGTGCTTATGAGACAGTTGGGATAGCAAGGTCATGGGTGTGGCTAAGTCCACGGGCAAAATGAGGGGATGGAAACGTTCTCTGTCTTGACTGCACTGATGTCATGGTCCTGGTCATGATATTGTGTGTTGCGACGTATTTCCATTGAAGAAACTGGATAAAGTGTACATGAAAATCTCTCTGTATCATTTCCTACAACTGCATCTGAATGTATAATTATAAAAAGTTTAATTAAAAAATTCTAGCCTTAATTATCCTCCCACATGTAGATGAGATTTAGTAGGGAATTATTCCATGTTAGAGGCTATTTGGAAGTGGCGGAAGATAGGCAGGAAAGATGGAAGAGAAGAGATGGGGGAGGGACAGGAGAGACGGACCTTGCAATGGATGCCCAGGCTACTCTGTGCACAGTTTTGGGGAAACGGAGGCAGACAGAACAGCTAGGGGGGGTCCAGTAGGGTCCAGAAGGTGAAAAGAGACAGCTCCCTTCTCAACAAAGACATAAACTTACTCAGCATGAAATCAAGAAATCTTGGCATCAAGTTCCTGGGGTGTCCAAGAAAAACTGGCATCTCTCAGGGTATAGTTCTGCAAATTTTAAAGTTAAAACAAAATCTCCGTATCTGTTCCAGAACAGGTGTGTCCTGACAATATGTACCTTACGATGTGAATTGGGCTGATTAAATCCATTTTAGGGTTCAGGGATCGGCACACCCTACCCGGTTCTCAGGGAATGACAGTGTCATATTTCCTTTGAGTATTTTGCCTTATTGTCATCTAGGAAGCTGTTAGTGACAAGGAGACCTCGGCCAGGGGCCTGGAGCCGGGTGTCACTGTGCATAGTGGAGCAACTTCTGCACGCAGGCCTTCTCTATCATGACTTCACGAACCCGGACTGGGCTGTCACACATCATGGCAGAGATGAGAAGGCAGTCATGAAAGGCTTCTCAAAGTCAGTAGGTGCAAGTCATGGGCCTCATGGTGGATCTGGGGGGAGGCGACATCCCTGCCAGAGACTAAGACAAACAGCACACAGACCTGTGAACGGGACTCAATCCTGAAACTGAAGATCGTTACTGACACTGGCCCTGATCTCACTGTCCTCTCCAAATTCTCCCATAAGGTCTGGGAGACCCTATGCCACATAATGGAAAAACCTAGTACCCCAAAAGTAAACAAGTAAGTCATTTATAAAAAGAGCCAAAGAAAGGCCCCTGAAGTACACGATGCTGCCTTGGGCAACCCCTAGGGGACTGGGTTTTGAATTCTCTACAGATGCAGCCAACCTTCTAGTGAGGGATCTCCAGGGAAGCTGGCCTTGCCAGGCTGCTTATTCTGTTTTATTAATATCAGACTGGAATTAAAGTATCGGGCCAAATAATGATGTAAAACCCAAAAGAAGTAATCTTGCTAATTGCCAAATTTGTTATGGAATTATCACATTTTCTGTCTCAGTACTAAGCTCTGGGAGCCTCACTGAACGACAGCTCTGAAGAACCCACAGGTCAGTGTCAGCCACGGAGACTGAGGCTGAGACCAGGCAGAAGGCGGCCTCATGCTGGTGCCTCTGATCCTCTGAAGCAGACCCCTTGGGGTAGAACAATCAGTGTAGACACTCTGAGCTTGGTAATGAACTAATTTCTGCATATAAACTTGAAAGCCTAGTGCATGTACAGATGGCGAAAATCTGGTTCTTCTCCAAAGATTTTGGCAAGTCCTTTACTAAGATTCATTTCTGTCTTGACCTCCCCCCATCACTGCCTCCTTTTTGCCTCTCACGTTCTCTCACCTTGATGCAAGTCAAAACGCTGGCGCGTTGCCGGCATTGCATTCTAGGTACCTGTATAGTTTAAGGTTGCTCGCCACCATTCACAACATGTGGAAGCAATTAATTCATTTTCTCTGCCATCATTAGGATTGGAATCCTGGGATATTCCACAAGTAACCTCATCACAGCTTTCCCTTAACTAATCACGTATCAACATCCAATCCACTTTCTTAAAAGTACAACTTGCCAGGGAAGAAATAAAGAAACCGCGTTGCCTGTAATAAATTCTGCGTGCGGCACTGTAACTTAAACTGCCCTGTTCTGTATGGTGAAGGCCTGGAAGTTTAGAGTTCTTCCCCTTGGCAAGGATTTTTTTCTAAGGGTTGCTTAAATAAGCAGTACAGAGACCAGATGTCATTTGGTAAGAGTATCTGAATGACCAAAAATTTGCTGTCTGGGTGTTTTTTCCCTTTATAAAAACAAGAAAAATTCTTTGGATTTATATCATATTTAGCAGCTGTGAAACAGTGCAAACATCTGTTTGTACCTATGGGGAGCTGACCCGCGGGGCCCTCATCTCTTAATCACCAAGCATCAAGCCAGCCTCACATGCACAGCCCACGGTTGGCTTTGCTGTCGCCTCCCGCACTTCAAAGTTCTCAGACATTCGTGTTCCATCGGCAGAGTGGAGGAACTAATCCATTCATTAGAAGACCAGATGATCAGAATTTTTTGAAACTTGATCGCAGCATTCTCTCCACCCAGCCTGTGCCCAGAAACACATTCATATTTGCCTCTAAATTCATTTTGGAGTGTCTACACTTGCTCCAAATAATGCAAGATTTATGAGCCTCAAGCAAGATTGTAGCAGCACGTACTCTAGGCCCCATGAGGCCTGCAGTCACCATTCAGGGCCACTGTCTTTAAAAGAACACTTTAAAAATAACCTGTCCCTTTTTTCAATTCAAGTGCAGACATTACGCTAGCTCTTATTTTGGAGTTTTACTGCTAAGATTTTTGCTACATTTTTTTTTTTTAAGAGAAATAATAACAAAAAAAAAAAAAAAAACCAGCCATACCGCACATGCACGCCCAGGGAATATCAGTTTCTGAAGGCCAACATTTTTGCTGCACTTTGTAAATAGGGAAAGTACGCTGAATTGGAGGTGAAGCCTGCCAGGTCAAATCAGCTGCTTTATTTATACATTCTTTTTTTATGCAAAGTCTGCCAAATAAAGCATTCCTATTGCAAAAAGGATAGGAATCAGCTTCATTTTCAGATATTGGGGAAAAACTAATTAAAACAAAGTCTCATTATAATGACTTTCATTACAAAAATCTTATTTTCTCTATACCAATGTTACTTAGGAGGATGATCCATCGTTAAAGTGCCTGTTAATAGCTAATAATGAATTATCTGTAGCCTGGACTCTCGGTCCGTGACTGCCTCCAGTGGCCCAGCTCCCACAACATTCTCCACGCCATGTGCTGGGGGCTGTTTGCATTGCACTTTGGAAACAAAGATGAGGCCACAGCGTACCCGTACTCTCACAGAGCAGAAACTATATTGTGTGGATTTCTCTATTTTAAATATTCCAACTGTCCCCACAGAATTGACGGGGGTCGGGGGGACCCAACAAATTAAAGTCACAGAAACATCCAAGAACCTGAAGGAAGACGCTAAGGTAAAAACAGCACGTGGGACGCCTCCCTTGTCATCCTGCCAAGTTCACAGCTCTTCTGTGACTAGAGGATCCACGGCACACAGACCAGGGACAGCTCAGGCTTGGACTGGTCTCCTCTCGAGCAGCAGGTTCTAGTGTGTGATCTCCAAATCTGGGATTGATAAAGCAAGATTAATTCCCACGGACCAATAGGTGTTTCTGGGGAAAAAAGTTTCTGTGATCAATTAAATTTGAGGAACACACATCAAATGCCCCCTTTAGATAAAGACACAGCCTATTAGCAAATTAAAGGCTCTGGGAACCACCACGGTAAAGACTTCTCAGATTACTTTTGGAAAAACACTAAGACAAAAGAAGAAAACTTCAAGATATTAACAAAATGTAAAGAATAATAAAATAAACTGAGATACTCACCCTGCAGTTTAAGAAAAAAAAAACTACAAATCAGGAGACCACCAGCATCCCTTCCATTTGCGGGCTCTCTCCCTCTCCAGGTCCGCTCCATCTCCAGGCTCTCTCCATCTCCATCTCCAGGCCCTCTCCATCTCCACCTCCAGGCCTTCTCCATCTCCATCTCCAGGCCCTCTCCATCTCCACCTCCAGGCCTTCTCCATCTCCATCTCCAGGCCCTCTCCATCTCCCTCTCCAGGCCCTCTCCATCTCCCTCTCCAGGCCCTCTCCATCTCCCTCTCCAGGCCCTCTCCATCTCCATCTCCAGGCCTTCTCCATCTCCACCTCCAGGCCTTCTCCATCTCCATCTCCAAGTCCTCTCCATCT
>CAUYQV010145113.1:0-27810 GCA_963574575.1 Galagoides demidoff | reverse complement strand
TGTTTTCTGCCCCTAACCCAGTCTCTCAGATCTATATTTGAGCCTAAAGTCCACCCAGATTGATTTTGGATGGAAAGCAAGTGATAAGAAATAATGAAATCAGGCTCGGAGCCTGTGGCTCAATCGGCTAAGGCGCCAGTCACGTACACCTAAGGTGGCAGGTTCGAATCCCCAGCCTGGGCCTGCCAAACAACAATGATGGCTGCAACTAAAAAATGGCCGGGCTTGTGGCAGGCGCCTGTGGTCCCAGCTACTTGGGAGGCGGAGGCAGGAGACTCGCTTGAGCCCAGGAGTTGGAGGTTGCTATGAGCTGTGATGCCATGGCACTCTACCCAGGGGGATAACTTGAGACTCCATCTCGAAAAAAAAAGAATGGGGAAAAGAGGAGAAAGAAGAGTAAGAAAGTAAACAAGAAAAAATGAGGAGGAGTCAACAAAAAACATTCTGGCTACACAAAAGAAAAACAGAATAGAATGGATCACTTACCTCTCAAGGGATCATGAGGCAGTAACCCTGGAGTATCCAAATTATAAACAAATGATTAAACTCACAAAAATAGAATTTAGAGTATAGGTGGCAGAAACTTTGAAGGAATTAAAAATAACGTGGATAACAACCAAAAGGAAAAATGGGTCCAAAAAATGACCCAAGAAATGAATGAATGAATGAATGAAAGACATGATGAAACTAAAAAGTGTATATTGGACCTTAAGGAATTGAAGGAGTCATTCAAGGAACTTAAAAATGCAATAAAAAGTATCAATAGCAGATTAAACCATGAAGAAAAAAGAATCTGAGAGCTAGAAGATAAGGCCTTTAAGCTACCTCAGGCATTTAAAAAGGCAAAAAATAAAACAGTAAAAGTTGAGTAATCTCTCACAGAATTATGGGACTTCATGAAGCATACAAACATATTAATATAGGTATCCCTGAAGAAGAAGAGAGTCTCAAGGATATGGAAACCCTATTGGAGGATATCATAAATGAAAATTTCCCAAGCATCACCAAACATTCTGACAGACTCCTTTTACATAGATATCAAAACCTGGTTCATCTAAATACAAACAGAACATCTTCTAAACACATTGTAATGAACCTGGACAAGGCCAAAGTGAAAGAGAAAATTCAGCAAGCATCCAGGAGGAAGCACCAATTGATCTATAGGGGCATATCTATCAGGGTGCGAGTGAATTATTCAGCTGAAATTTTACAGGGCAGAAGAAGGTGGTTATCTAACTTTAACCTTCTTAAACAAAATAATTTTAATCCCAGGGTTCTTTGTAGTGCTAAGCTAAATTTCATATTTGATGGAAAAATCAAATCTTTTACTGAATTGCTAACATTGAGGAAATTCTCCACAAGACCAGTTCTGCAGAAAGCACTCAGACCTGTTCTTCACACTGACCAGCACAATGGACCTCCAGCAAAGTTAATTAACCTAGAAACTAAAGAAAAAAAAACCTAGTTTCCACAGTGGTAACATTGATAAGAAATGAAAAAGGGGAATTAACAACAGATACCACAGAGATACAAGAAATCATCTCTAATTACAACAGAATCAGGATTATATGCCCATAAATTTGACAAAATGGAGGAAATGGACAAATACTGGGAATCACACAGCTTCCCAAAACTTAAACAGGAAGAAGTGGATCTTTTGAACAAATCAATATCACTCACTGAAATCAAATAAACAGTGATCTATGTGTATATGACTTAATAGATAGAAAAAAAAAAAAAGAAGCCCTGGATCCGATGACTTCACACCCAGATTCTATCAAACGTAAATAGAAGAGCTTGTATCCATACTGCAGAAACTATTCCAAAATAGTGATAAGGTAGAACTCTCCCCCAAAATATTTTATAAAGCAAATTTCACCCAAGTACCAAAAGCAAGAAAATATCCAACTAAAGAGAAAAACTACAGAACAATATCCCTAATGAACATTGAATGCTCAATAGAATTCTAGCAAATAGAATAGAGCTGCATATTAAAAATATATACATCGTGATTAAGTAACTTCAAAAACACAAAATACCTAGGAATATATCTCACACAAGAAATGAAGGAACTCTGTAGAGAGAATTATGAAACCTTGAGAAAAGAAACAGTAGAAGAGAAGACATTAACTAATGAAAAAACATACCATGCTCTTGGCTTAGAAGAATCAGCAGGTTAAAATATTTATATTGCCTGCAAGGATGACACACAAATTTTTGAAGCATTACATATATATTATATATATATGTATATATATATATATATATAATATGTGTGTGTGTGTATATATATATGTGTATATATATATACCAAAGATATCTACAGATTTAATGCAATTTCCATTGAATTACCTACATCATACTTTGAAGAACTCTAACAAATATTTCCTTGTTTTCTCTGGAACCAGAAAAATACTGGTATTGTAGAGGAAGTTTTTAGTAATAAAAACAACTCTGGAGGAATCACTCTGCCAGACTTCAGGCCATACTACAAGACCACAGTGATCAAAACTACATGGTACTGCCACAGAAATAGAGACATAGATTTTTGGAACAGAATAGAAAACCTAGAGAAGAAACAGCCTCTTATCTCCAGCTGATCTTTGATAAATCAGAAAAAGGCATACACTGAGGGAAAGGATTCCTATTCAATAAATGGTGCTGGGAGAACTGGTTAACCACATGCAAAATACTGAAACTGGGCCTGCACATCTCACCAGTTACAAAAAATCGGTTCACAATGGGTACAAGATTTAAACCTAAGACACAAAATGATAAAAAAAAAAAAAATTCTAGAGGAAAGTGTGGGGAAACTCTAATATGATATCAGCCTGGGGAAATATTTTATGAAAAGGACTTCATAGACAATTGCAACAACAACAAAAATAAATAAATGGAACTTAATTGAGCTAACAAAAACTTCTGCACAGCTAAGGTCACAGTATTTAAGGTAAACAGACAACCTTCAGAATGGGAAAAGTTATTTGCAGGTTATGAATCTGACAAAGGCTTGATAACTAGAATCTACAAACAGCTAAATTAATCAAAAAAGAAAGAGCAAACAATTCCATCTATCACTGGGCAAGAGACATGAACAGACCTTCTCTGAAGATGAATGGCTAACATATATATGAAAAAATGCTCATCCTTCCTATTTATCAAAGAAATGCAAATCAAAACCACTGTAACCCCAATGAGAATAGCCCACATCACAAAGTCCCAAAGGTGCAGATGTGGAAAGAAGGGAACACTTTCAAATTCCTGGTGGGTTTACAAACCCAAACAGTCTCTTTGGAAAGAAGTATGGAGACTCCTCAGAGAGGTAAAGGTACACCTTTCATATGATCTTGAAATCTCATTACCCCAAAGGGAAAAAAAGATCATTTTATCACAAAGACATTTACACTAAAATGTTTTTCACAGTTCATTTCACAATTTCTATTATGTTAAACCAACTCAAGTGCTCAGCCACCCATTGAATGGATTAATAATCTATGGGATATGTATGTATTTAGCCATAAAAAGATGGTGACTTTATATCTTTTATATTAACCTGTATAGAGTTGGAGAATATTCCCTTTAGTAAAGTATCACAAGAGTGGAAAAGCAAGTATCCACTGTATTCAGTTCTAATATGAAGCCAATAGACGAAGTAATATAAGATAAAAACACAATTTAATTCAAGTTGGGGGAGGATGGTCGAGAGAGGGAAGAATAGGGAGAGAGAAAGGGATTGGTGTGTTCTCATTTAATGGGCACAACATAAGGGTGTCCGGCACACCTGCCTGGTGAGAAGTGTGAAGACAACAGGGACATGTCTTAATAATGCAAACATTGTAACCTAACCATCTTTTCCCTCAAAACAGTCTGAAATTTAAAATAAATAAACAAATAACATTTTTTAGAAAAAAAATGTGAGTTGAATAGTACCATAGAAATGTTGGGGTTTAGGGATTATTTGCAACTTCTTAATGATGTTGATTACTTCTGAGTTACAATATAGCATTATTTTGAAATGTTATCTTGCTTTCCACACATAAACCTTTCAAGCTAATAATTTAAACTAATAACAAAGTCAATCATCTCCAATATGGTGGTTTAGAGATATCTTCTCACAAATTTCTCTTGGTAATGTGGGGGAGAGAAGCACCTTGCCACCTTTATCTGGTCCATCCCATCATGAAACAACAATGCAAATGCACAGAGACAGAATAAGACACTATGAGCAAAACAGTAAGTGGCCATTTCAACCTCAAAGCATAGAGGCAAAGAATATCAAAAGGAAAGAGGAAGTGAGAGTAGTAAGTAGGAGAAAAAACATTAAGAAAACAGATACAACCACACATGAAGAGTAAACAACAGAAAAACTCAAGAAAAAAAAATCAGAACAGACCACCTACCCTAGAGGATCACAATGCAGCTAACGTAGAAGAGCCCATCTATAAAGAAATTATGGAAATGACAGAAAAGAAATACAGATTATGGATGGCAAAAATGATGAAGAGAATTGAATGGAAAGTGGAAAACCACCAAAAGGAAATCCAAAAATTGACCCAGGAAATGAATGAAAGACACAACAAAGCCACAAAGGACCTATACAAAATTACAAAAAATAAAATTAAACTTAAAGAATTAAAGGAGTTATTCAGGAAGTTTCAAACTGTAGAAATTTACCAAAACTGATTAAATGATGGAAAGAAGAAAGAATCTCAGAACTTGATCACAAGCCTTTCAAGCAAACCTAGTCATTCAAAAAGACAGAAAAGAAGAGAGTAAAAGTATAGAAATCTCTATGGGACTCCATAAAGCATACAAACACAAATTATAGGTATCTCTGAAGCAGAAGAGGAGGTTCCCAATGTCATGGAAGTCCTAATGGACAATATTGTAATTGAAAATTTTCCAAGCATTGCCAACAATTCAGACATGATCTTTCTAGATGGATATAAAAGCCCAAGTCAACTCAATTTAAGCAGAACATCTCCTAGGCACATAGTAATAAACCTGTCCAAAATAAAAGTAAAAGAAAATTCTGCACTCAATATGGAAATAAGCAGCAGCTTGCCTACAAGGGCAAAGCTTACAGGGTGATTGCTGAGTTCTCAGCTGAAACTTTCCAAGGCATAAGAGAGAAGGCTCCCATCTTCAATCTGCTCTAATAAAACAACTGCCAGCCTAGGGTTTTGTACACTGTAAAATAACTTTGATATTCAATAGAGAAATCAATAATTTCCTAACATGAAGACATAGGAAAATTTTCTACTATAAGATCTCCTCAGGCAGCACCTGTGGCTCAGAGGAGTAGGGCACCAGACCCATATGCCAGAGGTGGTGGGTTCAAACCCAACCCCGGCAAAAAACTGAAAAAAAAAAAACTCTTTTGCAGTAAGTAAACATACTAATGTTATACACAGACTAACACCAAAAAACCACCAACCTGGGGATATATATAACAAAGGAGGTGAAGGATTTCTACAGAGAGTATTATGAAACCCTGAGAAAAAAAAATTGCAGAGGATGTTAACAAATGGAACAACATGCCATGGCTGGTAAGAATCTACATAGTTAAAATGCCCATACTACCCAAAACACTGCACAGGTTCAATGCAATTCTCATTAAAATACCAAAGTCATACTTTGATGAACTTAATAAAATAGTTTTTTTGTTTTGTATAGAACCAAAAAAAAAAAAAAAAGCCCAAATAAGCAATGCATTCCTACAAAATAAGAACAAATCTGGTGGCACCATTTAATCATACAAAAAACAAGTAGAGAAATGGCAAAAGTACAAATTTTCTTCTTAATAATTACTTTTCATGTAAATAGCAGATAAGAAAAAGAGATTTTTCTTTGCAGTATTTTTTTCTTTGGACAGGGCTGGGTTTGAACCCACCACCTCCAGCATATGGGGCCGGCGCCGTACTCCTTTGAGCCACAGGCACCACCCAAGAAAGAGAGTATTTTTTTAAAAAAATCAAAGTATATGCTCTGTACATGAGACTCAATTTAGATCTAAGTACACAAATAAATTGACGTGAAAGTAAGAGAAAAATGTATTCCAAGCTAATAGTAACCAAAAAGAGCAAGGATAGCTTTCAGACAAAGCACACTTGAAGAGAGAAACTTACAAAAGACAAAGAATGTTAAATATTGATAAAAGGACCAATATATCAAGAAAATATATAAAAACATATATGCACCTAATAAACTCAAATACGTGAAGAAAAATAAACTGACAAAATTGAGGGGAAAAAACAAACAATTTTAAAATAATTTTTGCAGACTGACTTTTTTATTTTAGATTAATATGAGGGTATAAACAATTAGGTTCAATTGTTTGCATTTGTTAGGTAAATTCCAAGTTGTGGTTGAGCTATTCACCCAGGAGATGTGCCATATATCCTTACATTGCACACATTAGGTGAAAGCTTACCATCTCCCCCTCACTTCCCCTGTCCCTCCTCCCACCTGCAACCTCCCCTCCACTAGATGATTTATTTGTGTTTTTCTCTCAATAGGGCATGTAGCTGGTTCTCTACTGGTTTAAAATTGGAATTGAGTAGAGTGGATATTTGCATTTTAATTCTTGCGATACTTTACTAATGAGAATATTCTTTGACTCCATCCAGGTAAATCCCCAATATGTAAAGTCTCCATCTTTTTATGGCTGAATAGCATTTCATGCTGTACATATACCACAGTTTATTAATCCATTCATAGGTAGATAAGCAGACACTTGAGTTGATGCCACATCTTGACAACTGTACACTGAACTGCAATAAACATTCTTTCTATTGCAAATGTCCTTATAGTAGAATTATTTTTTTCTTCTGTGTAAATACCTGGTAATGAGATTGTAGGATAAAATAGAAGGTATACTTTTAGCTCTATGAGTATTCTCCATATTTTTTTTCATAGACGTTTTATAAGTTTGCAGTCCCACAAACAATTTAAAAGTGTTTTCTTCTCTCCACAGCCACAGAAATATCTGCAGCTTTGGGAATTTGTGATGTGGTAGGTTATCACTGGAGTGAGGTGATATCTCAGAGTGGTTCTGATTTGCATTTCTCTGATGATTAGAGACAATGAGCATTTTTCATTTTTTAGCAATCAAAGATTTGCCTTCCTTTATTGTATTATTTTATTTATTTATTTTGAGACCGAGTCTCTCTCATACAGCAAGCTCAAACTCCTGGGCCCAAGTGATTCTCTTGCCTCAGCCTCCCAAATACCTGGGACTACAAGCATCCATCACAATGCCCAGCTAATTTTTGGCCCAGGCTGGATTAAAACCTACCAGCTCCAGTGTATGTGGCTGGTGCCCTAGCCACCTGAGATACAGGTACTGAGCCACCAATGAGCTTTTTTAAAAGTATTTCTTGGTTATTCATCAGTCTTCTTTGAAAGAAGGTTCTGTGGATGTCTCTTGCCCACTGATAAATGGTAGTATTTGCTCTTTTCCTCGAAGTATGAGTTCTTTGTTGATTCTAGTTGTTAGGCCTTTGTCAGATTCATATCATGCAAATATCATCTCTCATTCTGAATATTGTTTGCTTTAGATATACCCTTAGCTATGCAGAAGCTTAGTAGCTTGATTATGTCCCATTGATTTACTTATGGTGCTGTTTCAATTGTCAATGGGGTCTTCTTCATAAATCTGGTTTTCAAGTCCTCTCTGAGTCTTCTCCATGTTTCTCTCCATATAAGCTGTATACATTCACAATCCCATCAACAGTTTAAAAGTGTTCCCTTCTCTCTACATGTACACCAACATCTGTAGCTTTGGGAATTTTTGATGTGGGCTATTCTCACTGGCTTTGGGGATATTCCAAGGTGGTTCCAAATTGCATTTCTTTGATGATTAGAGATGATGAGCATTTTTACATGTGTTTCTTGCCCTTTCATTTCTGTTTTTCAGAGAAGGTTCTATTCATACTCTCACCTAGTGATAGATACAATTTTCTGCTTTTTCTTTGTTGATTAATTTGAGTTCTCTGTAAATTTTGGTTATTGAGCCTTTGTCAAATTCAGAACATGAAAATAAATTTTCCCATTCTGAAGATTATCTGTTTACTTTAATTGATGATTATCAAGAAAATTATTGGTAGTGAAGTATTATTTTGAATAAATTCTAAAATCTTTTTATGTAAAGGAAATATATCAAGGGTGGCACCTGTGGCTCAAAGGAGTGGAGCGCCAAGCCCATATGCTGGAGGTGGCAGGTTCAAACCCAGCCCCGGCCAAAAACTGCAAAAAAAAAAAAATCTATCTATCTATCTATCTATCTATCTATCTATCTATCTATCTATCTATCAACTTCTCAAGATCTTTTAGTTTTTTGACAATCTGCAAAATATAATTAAAAGGGTAATCATGTCACAAGGAATCAATAGCTAAGCTAATGTATTAAAACAAAATCACTATAATCACTATTATTGTTTTAACTTTTCTTTCTTTCTTCTTCTTTTTTTTTTTTTTGAAACAGAATCTCACTACGTTGCCCTCAGTAGAGTGCCATAGTATCGCAGCTCACAGCGACCACAAACTATTGGGCTTAAGTGATTCTCTGGTTTCAACCTACCAGGGAGCTGGGACTACAGGTGTCTTCCACAATGCCTGGCTATTTTTTTGTTGCAGTTGTCATTGTCTAGCTGGCCCAGGCTGGATTCAAACCTGTCAGCCTCAGTGCACGTGGCCAGAGTCATAACCACTATGTTACAGGTGCTGAGTTGGTTTTAACTTTTCTAAATGAAAATTATTTTCTTATAAAACAACCAAAATGTATTTAGTACTTCATGGGATTTTTAAATAGGTAATGAGCAGTAAACTCCACAATTATTCATACATATTACCAAATGTCATTTCTTTGAAGAGCAAAAAACTGTGAATAAACAAAGATATCATCTATTATAAAGATATAATCTCCAAAGGGAGAGGATTTTTCACAAGGAAAGAACAAGATGGTCATCTGGAGTCTTCCCCTTACTTGCCACACACAGTAAGGCAGGGAAAAGAGCACTCCAGTCACCTTTACCTAAAGGATACTGCCCAGAAAAACCACTCAAGGAGCACAGTGTAGCACTAGAGGACTCCGGCAGCCAAAAAGGAGTTCAGAAACAGAGGGAAATGAGCACAAAAAGCAAATGCCTGGGTAAAGGCACAGAATGGCCATGGGAAGACTAGAGACAGGAAGGGGCCAACCTGTACATTTTCATTCTTGGACTAGGCTGTTCACAGGAGATGCCTTGGAAGGGCCTGATCAAGCAAATAAACTCAAATAGCATGTGCCAACTTGGATTGAATCCCTGGGCAACTTAGCTACTAGCAGGGTGCTGCCATTGTGGGAGGGCCACCCAGGAGAAACAGTCTGCAGTTTCTTAGTGCACAGCTGGTTCTGACATGCTTGCTGAGCTCAGACAGCCATATTTGGGGTGAGATGAATGGCTCCTACACCCTGGAAAAGGCATATCGTGGCCAGGGGGGCACTGTTTCCAAGGTCAAGGTGTGCCTCCTAAGAAATCTGGTGAGAGCTTCAGGATCCCAATTCTGCTAGGACTGAATGCTAGTGAAATGACCAAGGCCCAATTGAGGGCAAATAAATTAGAAACAAAGTACGGGGTTTCCTCAGCATAGTTCCTATCTTATACAACAAAACCAGCGTGTGTGTATCCTCCATCTCCTTACACCACATCACCACCTGGTGTCCAGGTAATATATTGCAATGTGTATTTATTTTTCAATTTCATTTTCTTTCCCCAATTTTTTCTTAGATTTGTTGTTGTCATTATTGCTGTTTTATTTTGTTTTGTTTAACTTGGTTGTATTTTTATTTTTTTCATTTTTGCATTCTTCAATAGCAAGGGCTCCTCCATTTCTGCTATGGTATTTATTTCCCCTTTTACTTATTTTTTCTATCTTTTGTATTTCTCTACCATGTAATCTCTTTTGGTATATATTTTGCTATTTTCCTTATGTGTGACACATGAAATAACAACTAAGATACATTTTTTTCTTCATCTTAGTTTTATTTTTTATACCTATTGTTAATTTTTTTTTCCTTTTCTCTGATCTGTTTTATTCTATTTCATTTCATACTTATTTCTGGGACAGAGCATCACTCCAAGACTTTGGTTTGGGGGGTTTATGACATGGATCTAGCTCAAAGAGACCTTGAGCTTAAGTTCTAGGATGCCCTTCTAGTTGTTGCCTTTGTAAGGATAGTATTGGTAGGTCCCCACTTGACATAATGCTGATTTTTTTCTATAACAGGTGGATGTGAGGTCTTTCTTTTTCCAAGGCTGGTAAGAAGCTCCTGAATTCAAAGGACTCACACAGACAGACCCCCTCAGAGTCCTGCATTTGTGGCTATGGGTCAAAGTACACTACCAAACACCATCATTTCACCTGTCCCTCCCTTTCCCTTTTTCTGTCATTCTTCCTTCCCTTTTTAAATTTTTTTCGCCAACCATTTTTTTCCTTTATCTCTTCATGTTCTTTACCTTTCTCTTACTTTTTGCCTTATACCAAAGGGCCACTCCAACACCTAAGAACAGGCACAAGGTAATGCAAAGGGAAGAAGATAATGAGAGGAAAAAGTAGGGGAAGGAAGTATACAAAAAAGAAAACATAAAAAAAAAAAAAAGAAAAAGAAAACATTCATGAGAAGGAACAAACAGAAAAGTTCTGACAACATGAAAAAACAGAAGAGGACAACTGCTCCCCAATGGATCATGAATTTGCTACCACAGAATTTTCCACCTATAAATAAATATGAAATGACAGAAATGGAATAATGGAAATGAGTATAAAGTGAAATGACCAAGGCCCAATTGAGGGCAAATAACTCAGAAACAAAGTACTGGGTTTGTATACTCTGCACTGTATAATGGAAATGACAGCAAGGAAATTTAAAACATGGATGGCAAGCCTTGATGCAGTGGCTTCTGCCTGTAATCCTAGCAGTCTGGGAGGTTGAGACAGGTCAATTGCTTGAGCCCAGGAGTTCAAGACAAGGCTGAGAAACAGTGAGACCGCCATCTCTAAAAATAGCCTGGTATTGTGATGGGCACCTGTAGTCTCATTACACAGGAAGCTGAGGCAAGAGAATCACTTGAGCCCAAGAGTTGAAGTTGCTGTGAGCTATGATGCTACATCACTCTGCCCAGGGCAACTGAGTGAGACTGTCACAAAAAAAAAAAAAAAGCACAAATGGCAGAAACAATGAAGGTAATTGTTGAGAAAGTGGAAAATAATCAAAAGGAAATCCAAAAGTAGAAACAAATAAGGGATGAAAGATATGAAGAATATATAAAGGATATAGTGGAGCTTAAGGAATTGAAGGAGTCAATCAGGAAACTAAAAGATGCAATATAAAGAATCATAACACATTAGATCATGGAGAAGAGAGAATCTCAGAGACAGAGGATAGGGCACTTGAACTAACATAGGCATTTAAAGAGGCAGAAAAGAAGAGACAGAAAGCAGAGCACTTGTGCAGTGCAAAGAATTATAGGACTTCATGAAGCACTCAAACATACAAATGATAAGTATCCCTTCAAAGGAAGAAGAGCGTCCCAAAGGATTGGAAACTCTACAGAAGGATATCATAAAGGAAAATTTCCTGAGCATCACCAAAGATTTTGCCACACTCCTTGCAGAGAGATCAAACCCTGGGTCATCCTAACACAAACAGAACATCTCCAAGACAATTTGTAATGGACCTGTCTGAAATCAAGATGAAAGAGAAAATTTTGCAAGCAGTAAGGACTAAGTACCAATTGACATACAGGGGAAGATCCATCAGGGGGACAGTGGAAACATTCCATGCCAGAAAAGAATAGTCAGCTATCTTTATCCTTCTTAAATAAAACAATTATCAGCCCAGAATACTGTATACAGTAAAACTAAGCTTCAATATTGAAAAAGAATTCAAATGTTTTACTGACAAGAAAACATTGAAGAAATTTCCTAAAACAAGAACATGTCTACAAGAAATCCTCAGATCTATACTCCACACTTGCCATTACAATGGACCACAAGAAAAGTGGACACCCAGAAATTAACAACAAAACCTAGCTTCCACAATGGCACAAAGGATAGAACTAAGCAATGGTCCTTTAAACTATACATATCAATTCTATTAATAAGTGTAAATGGCATGAATTTTCAACTGAACAAGCACAAGCTGGCCAATTGGATAAAAGTGCACAAACCACCTATATCTTATCTCCAGAAAACACATCTAATCTTTAAGCACAAAATAAGACTCAGGTTAAGAGTTAGAAAACAATATTTCAGGCAAATAGAAATAAGAAGAAATGAGAAGTCAAAATCTTATTTTCATACATATACAAGTGGATTTAAAGCGCATAAAGCTAAGAAACACAAAGACAGTCACTTCATAGTGGTCAAGGGAAGAATAAAAGAACAGGATACTTCAATTCTAAATGTTTATGCAGCCAACGGAAATGCTCTAAGATTTATGAAACAGACCTTAATTGGTCTGAGCAATATGAAATCCTAGGGCACTGGCCCCATATACCAGAGGTGGTGGGTTCAAACCTGGCCCCGGCCAAAAACTGCAAAAAAAAAAAAAATATATATATATATATATATATTAAACACCATAACAGCTGGGGATTTTAACACACTTCTACAGAACTGGAAAGATCCTCTAAACAGAAACTAAACAAAGATAGAAGGGACATAAAGTAATGCTACAACAGTTAGTCTTAATAAACATATGCAGAACACATTACTGCAAAGCTAAGGAATGTACCTTCTTCTCATCAGCACATGGAACATACTCCAAAGTAGACCATCTCCTAGGACATGAATCAAATGTTAACAAAATTTTAAAAAATTGAAATTACACCTCGTATCCGTTGAGACCCCAAGAGAATAGTAGTTTAATTCAACTCCAAAAAGTTTTTTATTCCCACACAATGGCATAGAAACTAAAAAAACTTATACTGAATGAAAACTGGATCAATGAAAAGATAAAGGAGGAAATTATTAAATTCCTTGACTAGAACAACAATGAAGCTGCAAGTTACCAAAACCTGTGGAATAATACAAAAAAATACTGCTAAGAGAGAAATTCATTACATTAGATCCCTACATCTAAATAAAAGAGAAAAAGACAGAGAAGACAAAAGAGAGCAAATTTATAACCTAATAAATCATCTTAAGGAAATGGAAAAGGAAGAGCAATTCAATCCCAAACTTAGCATAATAAAAGAAATAACCAAAATTAAATCAAAAGTACATTAAATTGAAAAAAAAAAGAATCATTCAGAAAATCAGTGAAAAAAAGAATTGGTTCTTCAAAAGTATAAATAAAATCAGTAAACTTTTGGCCAGATTTAACTAGAAAAAGAAAAAGAAAATCTCTAATAACCTCAATCAAAAATATCAAAGGCGAAATAACAACAGATACCACAGAAACACAAGAGATTGTCTCTATCACAAGAAACAGTATGCCCAGAAATTTGACAATGTGTAGAAAATGGAGCAGTACTTGGAATTCCACCCTCTCCCTAGACTTAACCAGGAAGAAATAGAACTTCTTAATAGACAAATATCAAGCACTGAAATGGAAGATACAATAAAAAAAATCCAACAAAAAATCCCTGACAGATGGTTTCACACCAGAACGCTATCAAACCTCGAAGATGAACTTGTTCCTATAATGCAAAAACTACTCCAAAACACTGAAAAGGAAGGAATTTCCCCCAACACGTTCCATGAAGCAAATATCACCCTGATATCAAAGTGAGGAAAAGACCCAAACAAAAAAACTACAGCCCAATTTCACTAACGAATATTGATGCAAAAGTACTCAATAAAATCTTCACTAACAGATTTGTAGCTACACATTAAAAAATATATACATCACAAGCAAGGAAGCTTCATTCCAGGGATGTGAGACTGATTAAACATATATGAATCCAGAAATGTAATTCACCATATCAACAGAAGCAAAAACAAAGACCATATGATCCTCTAAACAGATGCAAAAAACCACTGGATAAAATTCAGCATCCTTTTCTAAGAACACTTATGATAATAGGCATAGTTGTCACATTTTCTAAACTGAATGAAGGCATCTAGGACAAACCTAAATCTAATATTATACTAAGTGGAGGAAAACTGAGAGCTTTCCCACTTAAACTAGAACCACAGGAGGATGTTCTCTATCACCACTACTATGCAACATATTTCAGGAAGTTTCAACCAATGCTGTCAGGCAAGGAAAGGATACAAAGGGCTTCCAAATATGAGCAGAGCAAATATCACTCTTTGCTTATGATATTATTTTATACTTAGAGAATCCCAGAGACTCAAACACAAGCCTCCAAGATGTGATCAAGAAATACGGTAATGTCTCAAGGTATAAAATCAAGGTAAACAAAATCAGTAGCCTTTGTATATGCCAATAATATCTACATTGAGAAGAAAAACAAGGATGCAATTACATTCATAGTAACATCAAAAAATGAAATGCCTAGTAATTAAAGAGGTGAAGTATCTCTACAAAGAAAATTATGAAACCATAAGAAAAGATATATAACAGAAGACATTAACAAGTGGAAGAACATACCATTCTTTGCTGCAAAGTATTATCATTGTTAAAATGTCTATACTACCCAAATCAATCAACAGATTCGATGAAATACCCATTAAGTAGCAACATCATACTTTGAAGAAATGGGGAAAAAATAGTTCTATCTGTCATATGGAAACAGAAAAAAAAATACCCAAAGTAATGCTTAGTAATAAAAACAAAGCCAGAGGTATCATTCTACCAGACTTTAGGTTATATTACAACTTCACAGTGGTCAAAAATAGACATATAGACATGGAATAAAATGGAAAATCAAGAGATAAAACAAGTCTCTTATTGCCATCAGATCTTCAACAAACCTAACAAAAACATATACTGGGAAAAACAATCTCTATTCTATAAATAGTGCAGGAAGAACTGGTTAACCACATGTAAAAGACTGAAACTGGACCTGCGCCTTTCACCACTTCCAAAACATGACCCAAGAGAGATAAAAGATTTAAATCTAAGACAGGAAATGATAAAAAAAAAAAAAAACTATAGAAGAAAATGTGGGAAAACCTCTTCAGGATGTCAACCTGAAGAAAGAGTTTGTAAGGAAAATTTTATTGGCAATCACAAACACAAAAATAAACAAATGTGACTTAATTAACATGAAAAGCAGCTGCACAAGAAAAGACCAAACAATCCCGACTATCACTGCACAAGAGACATGAACAGAACCTTCTCTGCAAAAGACAGTCCAATGGCCAACAAATATGATAAAATGCTCATCATATCCGATCATCACAGAAATGCAAATCAAAACCACCCTGAGATATCAACTAACCCCAGTGGAAACAGCCCACGTCACATAGTCTCAAAGCTACAGATACTGATGTGGTTGTGGGGAGAAGGGAAAACTTTTACGCTGTTGGTGCCATTGCAAACAAATACAGACACTTTGATTTATTTATTTATTTATTTATTTATTTATTTATTTATTTATTTATTGTTTGGGATTCATTGAGGTACAAAGAATTAGGTTACACTTTTATGCTCATTTTCCCTAATCATCAGAGAAATGCAAATCAAAACTACCATTTGTTAGGTAAAGTTCTTATAACTGTGTCCTGCCTCAAGAGGTGTGTCACACACTGTGACTCCCCATCTCCCTTCTTCCAGCCCTTTCCCTGCTTTCTCATTACCTGCCCCCTACCTTTTGTTAGATCATCTAATGTATTCATATTATAATTGAGTACATTGGATCGTGCTTCTTCATAATTGTGATGCTTTACTAGGAAGAAAGTATTCCACCTCAATCCAGGTTAATACAAAGGATGTAAAGAAACCATCTTTTTAATGTCTGAATAGTATTCCATGGTATAAATATATCAGAGCTTGTTAAATCATTCCTTGATGGTAGGCATTTAGGTAGTTTCCACAATTTGGTGATTGTAAATTGACCTACAATAAACAGTCTAGTGTGAATTTCCTTATGATAACATGATTTTTTTTCTTCTGGGTAGATGCCTATTAATGGCATTGTATGATCAAATGGGAGGTCTAATTAGAGTTCTTTGAGGATTCTCCATACTTCCTTTCAAAAAGGTTGTATTATTTTGCATTTTTTATTCACATTGTATCAATTTTTGTAAGTGGTGAGAAGTGCAGTTCCAGTTTCAGTCTTTTACATATGATTATGCAGTTCTCCCAGACCCATTTATTGCATAGGGATTATTTTCCTAAGTATATGTTCTGTATGGTTTATCAAAGTTTAGATGGCTGTAAAATGTCAGTTTCATCTCATGGATTTCTATTTGATTAGAAATGTCAATGTTTCTATTTTTGTGCCAATACACTATGATCACTATGGTCTTGTAGTATAGCCTAAAGTCTAGTAGGGCGATATCCCTGGCTTTGTTTCTCACTAATAACAATGGCCTTGGTTATATGGAATGTTTTCTGGTTCCATACAAAATGAAGAATTATTTTTTTCCAAATCTTGATAGTATGATGATGGTATTTTAATGGAGATTGCATTGAATCTGTAGACTACTTTGAGAAATATAGACATTTTGTTCTTCCATTTGTTAGTATCTTCTGCTATTTCTTTTCTCAGGGTTTTGTAATTTTCTTCATAGTGGTCCTTTACCTATTTTATCATGTATACTTGTAGGTACCTCATTTTTTTTGAAGCTACTGTGAAGGAAATTATGTCCTTGATGAGCTTCTGATCTTGGTTGTTACCGGCATATACAAAGGCTACTGCTTTATGGACATTGGTTCTATATCCTGAGATATTACTCTATTTTTTGATCTCTTCCAGGAGTCTCGTGGGTGAGTCTTTGGAGTTTTCTAAGCACAAGATCACATCAATGGCAAAGAATGAGAGTTTGAACTCCTCTACCCCAATTTGGATTCCCTTTATTTCCTTCTCTTGCCTGATTGTATTGGCTAGAACTTCCAGCACTATATTGAAGAGTAGTGGTGATAGAGAACAACCTTGTCTGGTTCTTGTTCTAAGTGGAAAAGCTATCAGTTTTACTCCATTGAGTATAATATTACCTGTTAGTTTGTCATAGATGGCTTCAATCAGTTTAAGAATTGTGCCACCTATGCCTATATTATTAAGTGTTCCAATTAGAAAAGGATGCTGAACTTTCTTGAATTCTTTTTCTGCATCTGTTGAGAGAATCCTATGGTCTTTGCTTTTGCTTCTGTTGATATGGTGAATTACATTTTTGGAGTTGCGTATGTTAAACCAGCCTTACATCCCTGGGATGAAACCTGCTTGATCATGATGAATGATTTTTTTTAATATGAAGCTGTAATAAATTGGCTAGGATTTTACTGATAATTTTGCATCTATATTCATTAGTGGAATTGATCTGAGGATTTCTTTTTTAGTTGGGTCTTTTCCTGGCTTTTGTATCAGAGTGACGTTTCTTTCATAGAACGTGTTGGGGAAGATTCCTGCCTTCTCAATTTTTTTGAAATAAATTCTGCAATGTGTGTATAAGCTCTTCTTTGAAGGTTTAAGGGAATTATGATGTGAAGCCATCTGGACCAGGGCATTTTTTGGGGGGGAGATTTTTTTTATTGTTTTTTGATCTGGGTTCTTGAAATTTGTCTGATCAAGAGATTTCTTTCTTCTTGGCTAAGTCTATGGAGAGAGTGTGATTGCAGATATTGATCCATTTCCTCCACATTGTCAAATTCCTGGGCATAGATTTGTGTAGTATTCAGAGATGATCTCTGTGGCATCTGTTGTTATTTCGCCTTTATCTTTTCTGAGTGAGATTACTAGAGATTTTACTTTTCTCTTTCCAGTCAATCTGGCGAAAAGTTTATCAGTTTTATTTATTTTTTCAAAAAAACACTACTTTTGTTTTGATAACATTCTGAATGATTCCTTTTTTTTTCAATTTTTTTAACCTCTGATTTCATTGTGGTTATTTCTTTTCTTCTGCTGTGTTTTGATTAGACAGTTCTTTTTTTTTTTCTCCTCCAATTCCATAAGATGGTCAATGAGTTTGGTGATGAGCTCTCTTTCTGTTTTTTCAAATGTAGGCATCTAATGTAATAAATTTCCCTCTTAAGACTGTTTTTGCTATATCCCACAGGTTATGGCAACTTGTGTCATTATTGTTGTTATGTTTGAGGAATTAAATTACTTTTTCTGTTACCTCTTCCTGAACACAACTAACCTTCAGCATAAGTTTGTTTAATTCCTATACCTTTTGTGTGGGCATAAACTTTTTTGTTGGAGTGGAGTTCTACCTTTATTGCTTTGTGGTCTAAGAAGATCAAAGGTGTAAGTCCTATTCTTTCAATTTTGCTGAGGTTTGATTCATATACTAGTATGTGATCTATTTTGGACTATGTGCCATGAGCTGATGAGAAACAAGGATATTCTTTTGCTTTGGGATGGTGCGTTCCCTATATGTTTATGAATCCCATTTGTTCTAGGATCACATTTAAGTCCTTTGTAACTTTGTTTAGTTTCTGTTTAAAGGATCTGTCCTTTTCTGTCAGAGGAGTGTTAAATTTCCTGGCTATTATTGTGTTATGGGATTTCATATCTCAGACCCATCAAGATCTGTTTCATAAACATGAGAGTATTTAAATTTGGTGCATAAATATTTAAAATTGAAGTGTCTTCTTGTTGTATTGCTGTATTGACCAATATGAAGTGACCATCTTTGCTTTAAATCTTCTTGTATCTAAAAATAAGATTGCAAACCCTCCTTTCTTCTGATTTCCATTTGCCAAAAATACTGTTTTCTGTCCCTTAACCCTGAGTCTTAATTTTTCCTTCATGGCTAGGTGCATTCCCTAAAAACAGCATATGGATGGCTTGTGCTTTTTTTTATACAATCAGCCAGCCTGTGCCTCTTCAGTGGGGAATTCAGTCCATTGGCATTTATTGAGAGAAATGATAAGTGTGGTAGAGATCTATTCAGCCTATTTTGTTAAAATCCATTGCATGGTTTTGTCCTTTTTGCCATTATGGAAGCTAAGTTTTGACCTTTAGCTTTGGGGTGTTTATGGTCCACTGTGATAGTCAGTGTTGAAAATAGGTCTAAGTACTTTATGAAGTGCTGATCTTGTGATGAATTTCCTCAGTGTTTGTATATCCATAAAATATTTGCTTTCTCCATCAATTTTGAAGCTTATTTTAGCAGGATACAGAATTCTGGGATGAAAAATATTTTGTTTGAGAATGTTGAAAGTAGATGATTATTCTCTTTTAGTTTGGAAAGTTTCATTTGCAAAGTCTGCTATCATCATAATGTCTCTGCCTCTGTAGGTCAGTTGGCTCTTAAGCCTGGCTGCTTGCAGACTTTTTTCTATCATCTTGACTTTGGACAGGTTCACTATAATGTTTCTTGGAGAAGCTCTCCATGAGTTGAGATGACCCAGGGTTTGATATCCATCTTGAAGATGTGTGTCAGGATCTTTTGTAAAACTCGGGAAGTTTTTATTTATGATAGTCTCCAGTAGGACTTCAATTCCTTTGGGAAAGTCTTCTTCCCCTTCAGGGATCCCTATTGTTCATACCTTTGAATGCTTCATGGAGTCTCATAGTTCTCTGAGAGACTGTTCTGCTTTCTCTCTCTTCTTTTCTGCCCCTTTAACTAGTTTTATAATCTCAAAAACTTTATCTCCTAGCTCAGACATTCTTCCTGCTCCCTGGTGTAATCTATTTTTGATAATTTCTACTATATCTTTACATTCCTTGCTTTTCTCCTTAATTTCCTTATGTTCTGTTATAACCTTTCTATATTCTACATATCTCTCATCTGTCTTTTGCATATGTATTTCCATTTATTTGTCCATTCCCTGTATTGTATTTATAATACATATTTTAAATTCCTTTCTGTCAAATCCATTAATTCTTCATAGGTGAGGTTTTCTGTACTAGCTGCTTCATGGTCCCTTGTGGGAGTCGCTCTATTTTTGTTTTCCATGGTGCCCAAATTTTTCTGTTGGTTCCTCCTCATTTGTTCTTTCTCGTTGTTCACCTTCTTCTCCCCCTTTTTCCTTCTTGCTTCCTCCTTTGCTTCAAATTACCTTGCATTAGATCTTAGGCATTGAAGTGGCCTCTTGGTATACAAGAGGAAAAGAAAGAAAGAAGAAAAAGATGGAAAAAGAACAAGAAAATAAAAAGGAAATAGGATGAAAGAAAAGAATTGAAGAACAGGTGATAAGGAAGATATGAAGATAAAATGAGAGTGATAGAAGAAATAGTACTCAGTGACATGGTGCTAAGGCCATGCCTGTAAGTGAAGGATTTTCAGGGGCTGGACGGGGTGGTTACCTTGAATTCAGGAGCTCCTTGCCAACCTGAGGAAAGCCAATCCTCTGCCAAATGTAGGAAGAAACAGAAAAGAGCAAAAACAAAAAAAGAAGGAAAAAGTAAATAAAAATGAAAAAGGATTTGAAAAATTCTGCAGTGTGGACTTGCCAATACTGTCTTCCAAGACCAAAGTTGGAAGCGCTTCCTATACTGTGATCTCTTGGCCTCCTTGAGCCAGACTACTGCCATGACCTACCTGCCAGACTGCAGCTGTGCCCCCTCAGCACTCAACAAAAAAAATAAAAAATGAAAATAATAATAAAATAAGAGTAGATAAGGAAAATTTAAAAATACAGTTACATCAAATAAAGTAGAGAGGGAGAAGAGTGAAAAGCAATTAAAGAAGGAATACCAGAAAAAGGAGGGTATATCTAGGCTGTTTCACAAGCTATTTATGTAGGACTGATGAGAGCAATAGAAAAGTCTCTATTAAAAGAGAGTATAATTAAGGCTAAACGTTATAAGCAATAATAAAGGAGCCCTTGATCTCAATGAAAGTAAAAATGAATGTTAAGAATAAAACAAACCAAAGTAGCAACAACAAAATAGAACAACAAAAAAAAACTCAAATAGCCAAAAACAGCAGCAGCCTCAGCAACAAATAACACAAAAAGAAAACTGCTAAAAACATATTTTTTAAAAATTAAAAAATTATTTATAGCTGAAGGAACCAATGTTAATATATATTGCTGGGGCATCAGATGGAGCTGTGACTTTTTAGGAGATGGAGAACACAACCAGCAACCTCTCTCTAATTTCTAGGCATGGTCCTGATTCCTAACTTAGTTGTCCTCAGTATTCACCTGATTGTTACCTTAGCATTCAGACCCCTCCAGGTTGGAATCTTAAAACTCTCCAAAATACTTCAGACGCAGGTCTCACATTTCCCCTGACAACAGTTCCCAGAGATGTTCAGGATCAGCTTTGCCTGTCCCAAGAGTGGAGTTCTGATCCAAACATGTGCTTTAGGCCCCAGCTAAGACCTTCTCATGACCTTCCCACAATGGCAGCACCCTTGCATAGAGGACCTTCCCAGTATGGCTGCCTTCTCAGCCATCAAACTGATGGAAAATTCTCTTCACCCAGTATTCATATCTGGTTGCAGTATAGTGTTCAAATCTGCCAACTCTTCTAAGTTTTCCATCAAAGTGAAGCTTCCCCTGAAAACTGAAAACTGCAGAAAGCCTTCGTCCCATCCCCAGCCTGTCACAAGAGTGGAGATTTGATCCAGGCAGGTGGAACAGTGACAGCTAGGTTTTAGACACCTGCTAAGACCTTCTTGACCTTCCCACAGTGGCAGCCAGGACCTTCTAAGTATCGCTGCCTCACCAGCTAGAAAACCAATGGCAAATCCACTCTACTCAGTATTCAAGTCTGGCTGCTATATAGTGTTCAAGTCCACCCACTCTTCCAACCTTTCCATTCAGTGTGCAGCTTCTCCCCAAAACTGAGAACTATAGAAAGGCTTCTTCCCATCCTTGGACCTCTGTGGGGGACCAGCTGTTCTTGCCATCTCCCAGTCACTTGCCTAATCGGTCAAATCTCCACTGCTCTGGATCATACATGGTCTCTCACATACCATCACCTCATTGTGCTCTCCAACCTATGACTCTGGGTAAGGTCCCCATGCCAGATATGGCTGGGTTCTCTTTTTTCCCAGTAAAACTAGGAGAACTCAGCCAAATGATCCCTCTGGTCTGCCATCTTACTCCACCTCCTCCAATACAGACTCTTTGGAAAGAAGTATAGAGAATTTTCATAGAACTCAAAATAGACCTTCCATTTGATATTGCAATCCCATTACTAGTCATCTACTCAGAAGAAAAAAAAAAGTTTTATCAGAGGACATTTGCACTAGATTATTTGTTGCACCTCAATTTACAATCATCAAGATATGGAAAATCTAAATGCCCATCAACCCAGGAATGGATTAAAAAACAGTGGTATAGAAGTCAGAGATCAGGGTTCTGTTCCAAGTTGGTAGCCAAGTAGCAGCTTTTGTGCAGCCGGGCACAGTGAGAGTAGGGAGAGAAGAGTCCGTGTATCTCTCTAGCTGGTGGGTTTTTCCCAGAGGCTTCATTTTGGTGACACAGCAAGTCAGCAAGAGACTTCTGGACCCCATGAGAAGGACAGAAGTGGTGGATAACTGGAAAGTGGTGGGTGTTTTTGTTTGGTTGGAGGGTTCCTGCAGTTGTAACCATAGCAATAGCAAGACTGTAAGCAAGAAAAGCTTTACCTGTGGGCTGTTTGAGTTTTTTGGACTTGAGAACTCAATTAAACTGCCTTAGGAGATCTTGGGAAGGTGTGTGGACAACTTTGTATTGTCTAGGGTCCTGGAGTGAGCCACTGAGTCAGAGGGGAACTAATATTGTTCAGCTGTGGGTTGCCCACACAGGGGGATTGGCAGGAGACCTTGGCCAAGTAATTTGTGCCTAAGCTGCTGAAAGGCTGGGACTAAAACATTAGAGAAGTAAGGAGATCCAAGTGTTTGGCAGATTAACAACCTCAGCCCTCAAGGGCATAGAGGGAGTATGGATTTGGTGCACTGGATAAGTGGGCAGCCATGCTGGGATAGATCGCAGAGATAAGTGCTTTCCGTGGAAAGCTTCTGCTTGGACAGGGTTCATAGTATGGAATATCTTTTAAGTGGGCTGAGTAGACATGTGGACTCCTAGGCTTACAGGGTCTGAGATACTAGCAGAGGCCTCCCATCTCCATCTCGAACAGCTGTATCAATACTGCAAACAACATCTCATACCTCAGAAGATCACCTGTTGCCCAGACAACATGCAGCAGCAGAATATACTGCTTGGTTATTTGGTTTGGGTTTTTTTTTTTTTTCTTAATTTCAAAATTTTCCTTGGCATTTTTTTGTCCTTTTTGCTCTTTTTTCCCACTATTCCATTTTAGATACAATCTTCCATTTTTGCCTTCTTTAATAATTAGAATTTCATTTTTGTCAGTGTTTCTGCCCCTATTATTTGTTTCCCCCCCCCCAATTTTATCCTGTAAGGGTTTTTGCTTATTTTTTTTTTTTTTGGTTTGATTTATAGTATTTTTGTCTTTCCTCTATACTTGGTGGAGGAGGGGTATTGTGTCTGATCCAACTGGCAAAGAGCTGTTGATCTCAAGGGAACCACTCATCCCAGCACACCTAGAGGTGGGGGGTTTTTAAGGTTGGGTCATAGTACCCTGCTATACACCTATTTTCCTTCCGGGTTTTTTTTGGGGGGTGCCTTTCTTTTTGTCAATATTTCCTTTTACTCACCCACTCTTCTTTCTATTTTTTCTTTCTTTTTCAAAATTTTTTCCCTTCTTGCTCTTCAATATTCTCATCCTTCTGGTCCTGTACCAAAAGGACTCATTAAAATTTTAGGCCACAGGCACAGTTACTTAAAGAGCAAGAAGAAGGAGAAGGAAAATTAGGCTAAAGAAATAGATACAAGAAAGCACTCATGAAGAAGAATCAGCAGAAAAATCCTGGCAACATGAAATATCAGTACAGAGTAACGCCTTCTAGTGATCGTGTGGTAGCTACAGCAGAGGATTCCTCTTATGAAGAAATGTTAGAAATGACAGAAAGCGAATTTAGAATACAGATGATAAAAACAATGAAGGAAATGATGAAAACAATGAAGGAAATTGCTGATAAAGTGGAAAATAACCAAAAGGAAATCCAAAAACCGAATAAAATAAGAGATGAACAATACGAAGAATATAGAAAGGATATAGCCAAGCTGATGGAAATGAAGCAGTCAATTAGGGATACAATACAATGTATCAACAACACATTAGATCATGCAGAATAAAGAATCTTGGAGGTTGAGGATAAAGCTTTTGACATAACTCAGATAGTTAGAGGCAGAAAACAAGAGAGAGAAAGCAGAACGTTCACTAACAGAATTATGAGACTCTTATGAAGCGTTCAAACATATGAGTTATACGTATCCATGAGGGGGAAGAAGAATGTCCCAGAGGAATGGAAGCCATTCTAGAGAATATTATAAATGAAGACTTCCCAAATATCACCAAAGATTTTGACATACTCCTTTCAGAGGGATATGAGTCCCCTGGTTGCCTCAACTCAAATAGAGCTTTTCCAAGGCACATTGTGAGAAAACTAACTAAAATCAAAACAAAAGAAAAGATTTTGCAAGCTGCCAGGAATAAGTGCCAAATTACCTACAGGGGCAAATCTATCAGGGTGACCAGGGACTTCTCTAATGAAAATTTTCAAGCCCTAAGACAATGGTCATCTATCTTTAATCTACTTAAACAGAACAATTTCCAGCCTAGAATTCTATATCCCACTAAGTTAAGCCTTAAGATTGATGGAGAAATCAAATATTTTATTGATATGGAAACATTGGGGAAATTTGCCACAACAAGACCAGCTTTACAGGATATATATTTCAACCTGTTTTACACACGGACCATCACAATGGACTTTCAGCAAAGTGAACACCCAGAAATTAAAGGACAGAACCTAGTTTCCACATTGATGCAAAAGACAAAACTAAACAATGGACTTTCACAAAATAAGTTGAATTGAATGCTACCACACTTATCAATTATCTCAATATATGTCAATGGTTTGGATTCCCCACTAAAGAGGCATAAATTGGTTGATTGGATTAAAAAAAATCCATCTATTTTCTGTCTTCAGAAAACACACCTCACATCAAAAGATAAATTAAAACTCAGAGTTAAGGGTTGGCAGTCAATTTTTCAGGCAAACGGAATTCAGAAGAAAAGAGGTGTTGCAATCTTATTTTCAGATGCATGTTGATTTAAAGCAACCAAAGTCAAAAAAGACAATGATGGTCAAGGGAAAATTACAACAAGATGACATTTCAATTTTAAATAATGATGCATCCAATTTAAATGCTCCTAGATTCTTGAAATAGATCTTACTCAGTCTGAGCAATATGATATCCTATACAACCATAATAACAGGGGACTTTAACACCCCCCTCTCAGAGCTGGACAAATCCTCTACACAGAAATTAAACAAAGATATTAGAGATTTAAATGAAACCCTAGAACAACTGTGCTTGATATACATATATAGAACACTCTATCACAAATATAAAGAATATACATTCTTCTCATCATCCCATAGAACATTCTCCAAAATTGATCATACCCTGGGACACCCAACAAACCTCAACAAAATCAAAAGAATTGAAATTCTACCTTGCATCTTCTCAGATCACAAGGCACTAAAAGTGGAACTCAGCTACATCGAAGATGTTCAACCTCACACAAAGGCATGGAAGTTAAACAATCTTACACTGAATGACAGCTGGGTACAGGTAGAAATAAAAAGGGAAATTATTAACTTCCTTAAGCATAACAACAAGGAAGACACAAGCTACCAAAACCTATGTGATACACAAAAAGCAGTCCTGAGGGGAAAACTTATCACTTTAGAAGCCCACATTCAAAAAACAGAAAGAGAGTGTATCAACAAACTCCCAAGCCATCTAATGGAATTTGAAAAAGAATAACAATCTAAGCCTAAATCCAACATAGAAAAGAAATATCCAAAATTAATTCAGAGATTAATTAAATTGAGAACAAAAGATCATTCAAGAAATAATGAAACAAGGAGTTGGTTTTTTGGAAAAATAAATAAAATAATAAACCTTTGGCCAGACTATCTAGAAATTAAAAAGTAAAATCTCTAGTAATCTCAATCAGAAATGTTAAAGGGGAAGTAACAATGGATACCACAGAGATACAAGAGATTATCTCTGAATACTACCACAAATGATATGCCCGGAAATTTGACAATGTGAAGGAAATGGACCAATATTTAGAATCACACTCTCTCCCTAGACTTAGCCCAGATGAAATAGATCTCCCGAACAGAACCATTTCAAGCATGCAGATCAAAGAACCAATAAAAAAAATCACCCAACAAAAAATGCTCTGGTCCAGATGGCTTTATGCCAGAATTCTATTAAACCTTCAAGGAAGAGATTATCCCTATAATGCAGAAATTATTCCAAAAAATTGAGAAGGAAGGAATCTTCCCCCAACATGTTCTATGAAGCAAACATCACTCTGATACCAAAACCAGGAACACACCCAACTAAAAAGGAGAATTTCAGACCAATTTCACTAATGAATATAGATGCAAAAATTCTCAACAAAATCCTAGCCAATAGATTACAGCTTATTATCAAAAAAGTCATACATGATGATCAAGTAGGTTTCATCCCAGGGATGCAAGGCTGGTTTAATATACACAAGTCTATAACGTTATTCACTGTATCAACAGAAGCAAAACCAGAGACTATATGATCCTTTCAATAGATAAAGAAAAAGCATTTGATAAAATCTAACATACTTTTTATTAGAACACTTAGGAGTATATGCATAGGTGGCATATTTCTTAAACCGATTGAAGCTACCTATGACAAATGCACAGCTAATATTTTGCTGAATGTAATAAAACTGAAAACTTTTTCTCTTAGAACTGGAACCAGACAAGGTTGTCTTCTGTCACCATTATGATTCAACATAGTGCTGGAAGTTCTAGCCAATACAATTAGACAAGACAAGAATATAAAGGGCATCCAAATCAGAGCAGAAGAGGTCAAACTCTCCCTCTTTGCTGATCTTATACTTAGAGACCCCTAAAGACTCAACCACAAGACTCTTGGAAGTCATTAAAGAATACAGTAATGTTTCAGGATATAAAATCAATGTCCACAAGTCAGTTGCTTCTGTATATGCCAGCAACAGCCAAGATGAGAGGTTAATTAAAGACACAACTCCCTTCACCATAGCCCCAAAGAAAATGAAATACTTAGGAATATACCTAACAAAAGAGGTGAAGGACCTCTATAAATAAAATTGTGAAACCTTAAGAAAGGAAATAGCAGAGGACTTTAACAAATGGGAGAACATACCATGCTCATCGCTGGGAAGAATCAACATTGCTAAAATGTCTATACTGTAGAGGATGCCAAAAGCCAGATGACCTCTGAGCAATATGATTTGCAGCTGGGGGGTGGACGCTTGGGCAATTCATATGCAAGTGCTCCCACCTGAGAAAGACCCTGAGCCCATTGTGATCCTTAAGCACATAGTCATTGTCTAACACTCCCCTCACCTGTCTTGTGCTGTCTCCATAAAAGGCTAGTGCGGAGGTTGCTCAGGGCTACCCTGCAATCAAGGTTAGCCCACCTCCTGCAAGCTTGTACTTCTATTTTTTTTTTTTATTGAATGGTAACTATGTACATTAATGCACTTCTGGGGTACAGTCTGGGGTTTTCACATGCAATCCGAAATTCTTCCATCAAACTGATCAACACAGCCTTCATGTCATTTTCTCAGTTATTGTTTTAAAACATTCTCATTCTACTCTTAGAGAGATTCACTTGTACCCCTG
>CAUYQV010145111.1:0-28053 GCA_963574575.1 Galagoides demidoff | reverse complement strand
CTACTCTCAGGGGTCTCCAAGATCTGGAACTCAGCCCCCCCATCACATCCCCACTCCTATCCTTCACTTCAAACTCATTGGGCCCCAAATTGCAGAGATGAAGACTTTCCAGAAGCCCTCCCAGAAAACTGGGAAGAGCTTCCCATAAAGACATACTCTCTGTGTTGGCACAGAAGCCCACCGTGTGTAAGACCCTGCCCCACAGGACATGGCTGTGGTCACTCTGCGGCTCTGGACACTCCCCAGACAGCTCTGGGCCATCCTGATGCCTGTGGTATGGAGGAGGTTAACTGAACTAGGAAACTGGGTAGCAGCTCACAGCTTTATTGTCCCTGTAATTATTTGCCAATTAAAGAAAACCACAACTGCTTACCAAGGGACCACATGAATATTAATGGTCAGGAGGGCTATCTGTGTGATGCCTCTGATGGGGAAACTCAATATCACTTGACACCTCACCACAGAGCTTTCCGATGGGCCTTCAACATCAATCAATTATTTAAAGTCCCACAGACATTGACTTTTTTTAATTACTGAGCTTTCCGGAGCGCAGGGGATGTAAAGGAAGAAAGAATGAGGTCGCAGCAAAGAACACTCCATTTGTCTTGGAATTTGATCTATTTCCCTTCTGCTTTATTAAGACCTTGCTTTGTTTTATAGATCCTAGGACCAGGTGTTGATTTGTTTCCAAGACGTGGTGTTTGATTATTTTTCCTCCAGACAGGAGGCTCCCATGTTAATTGGCATTCCGGGATGGATGGAGCCTTCCAGGGCAGCCGTGCCTTCCAAGCAGGTCAGCGTTGCTTCTGCAGTGCTGGGAGGCCCCCAGGCAGCCTCCCCCACCCCCAAACATTCACGTGGGTGCCCTGGCAGGATCACACAGGGAACTGCACAACAAGGGTGTGCATGTCTTTCTCCAAAGAAGAAAATGTAACCACACATCAGAAAACAGCTACATTTATGCAAACAATCATACGTAAGATGTTATTTTACAAAACATGTAAATGGATACAAATGAGACAACATCTATGCATCACAGAGCACGCTGAAGCCCAGCTGATGGGCAAGGTTATCTATTTATGAACAGTGAGCATTGTCCTTGACACTGGAAACACAGTAGGAATAAGGTGGAGTGGCTGCCTTCAAGAGCTTGCCTTGTACAGGACAGATAGCAGACGGATACCTAAACAGACGAACAGGATAGCTTCAGACATGGAAAGTGCTATGGAGAAAAGAAAAGAGAGGTGTCGAGGAGACCTGAAGACGGATGCTTGGCCAACAACAGGCTCTCCAGGATGATGTTATCTGAGAAGAGACCTGAATAATGAGAAACAGGCAAGCATGTGCAGGTGTGAGAGGAAGGCCCACGGAGGAGCAGGAACAGCGGATGCAAAGGGCCTGGGGCAGAGCAGGACATGTGGCATGCTTCAGAGAGACCAGAAGGAGCCCATGGATGAGCATGAGGCCAGCATGTGGGCAGCACCCTGGGCACTTGGGCCCTGGGGGACACAGGAGAGTCATGAGAAGCCTGTGGAGGGTGTGAAAGCTGAAGTGAGAGCACGGCAGGATCGTGTGCTTCAGAAAGAGCCCTCAGCTGCTAGACAAGAAATGCACCAAGTGTGCAAAAGGGGCCCAGCAAGGAAGCTATTGCCATAATCCAGGGGAAAAGCAGGCTGGTGGGGCCAGGTAGGGGCAGTGAAGTGGTGAGGAGTGAGAATGTTCATGGTCAAGGTGTATTTTGAAGGTGGACTCAGCTGGACTTCAAAGACCAGAAACAGCCATAGCAGAGCTAGAAAGGGAAGTGGTCATACCCTGGGCCAGGGAGCAGCTGGGGGCAGGGGAGACAAGGGTCATCTGGCCCCAGTTCCTCAACATGAGTCTCTACAGACCCTTCATAAAATGTGTTAATAGGGCTGGGCATGGTGAGTAATCCTAGCACTTTGGAAGGCCAAGGCAGGTGGATGGCCTGAGCCCATAGGTTTGAGACCAGCCTGAGCAAGAGCGAGACCCCCTATCTCTAAAAATAGCCAGGCGTTGTGGCAGATGCCTGTAATCCCAGCTACTCAGGAGGCTGAAGCAAGAGAATTGCTTGAGCCTAGGAGTTTGAGGTTACTGTGAGCTGTGACAGTACAGCACTCTACCAAGGGCAACAAAGTGAGTCTCTGTCTCAAAAAATAAGTTAAAATAAAATAATAGAGAATGGGAGATGTAGTTAGGCAAACAGCTTAGGAGATGCCTGCCATTGGAGAGTTTGTTACTCACAGTTCCCCCATGGAGGAGACAAGCCACCCACTCAGGGCCACCTGGGCAGCACGTGGGTTTGTCAGGAGGAGTGGAGGTGAGGGATGCAGGCAAGAGCCTTCACTGTGCTGCAGGAAGAAGCAGGAGGGCAGAGCCAGCAGGCACAGGATGGACCCAGGTGCACGAGCTCAGGGCTCTGGTCTGTAGCAGCTGTCCCTGCCTGCCCAGTAACTGGCCTTGGGGGGAGTAGGGTTGGGACTGTGGCCTAGTGTGTGTAAGCCCCACAGAGGAGGTGGTTGGGGTTGGGCTCAGGCTACTGGCCTACTTGTAAAAGACACCAATTTGTTTACTTCTCTAGGAATTGACAACCCTGGAACCGTCAACGTTCGCAAGACCCTACATGTCAAAGAACCAGAAGACATGATTAACACAGCCCCCACCTGCCCCGCCTTCCCTCTGCCCTGCCCACCTGCCCGCCCCTTCCTCTACCCCGCCCACCTGACTAGCCCCTCCCTCTGCCCTGCCCACCTGCCCCTCCTCTCCCTCTACCCTGCCCACCTGAATAGCTCCTCCCTCTGTCCTGCCCACCCGCCCGCCCCTTCCTCTACCCCGCCCACCTGACTAGCCCTTCCCTCTGCCCTGCCCACCTGCAGAAGCTTTACTTGGGCCTGCAGCCTTCCCAGCTCCTGAATGCACACACCCAGAAGGCTCTGGCCCCTCCGTTCCCCTGCATAGCACCCAGCTGCAACCACAGGCCTGGCCACCACAGCTTGTGCCTGCTGCTCCCCCCCAACCCTCCCTGTTTTCCTGGCTGCTGGTTTTGACACCAGCAACTACCCAGAACATCTGGAAAAGAAGGCCCAGGGAAGAGAAAGGGCAGCGTGCTCAGCTCCCTCTCAGCCCGAGCAGTGCTGGCTCCAACCCTGAGGCATGTTCCAGAGTACTGTGGCCCCGATCAATAAATTCTCCATACATCCAGCCACTCTGCTATCTAATAGGCAGAGCTGGTGACTTAGATGAGACCTCGCCAGTGTGGGCACCACGATCAGTGAGGGGTAAGATGGGACAGTGGCCCCAGTCCCAGAAGAGCATGTGCCCCATGCATGAGCCTCCTCCATGCACTCCCTCCCCAGCCTGGAAGAGCAGCCCACTGTGTCCACCCCACCTGTGCAAACCGTGGTGCCTGTCCCAGCCGCTGTAAGGCCTGGGCTCTCACAGCCCCCACATGGCTGTGACCCCCAGGAGCCACAGACACCTGGTGCTCCTGGGTGCTCTACTGTGGAAAATGGGACAAGACTTCAGGACACATTAAGAGTGGAGCAGTTATCCGTGTACATATTAGTAGCAAGTGGGTGTGTGACGTAAGGACCCCTCACTGAGGCCCAGTCCAGCAGGGCTCCCAGTGCATTCACGCTGAGGTCTTGTCTGTGGTCACCACTGCACATCAGAGACAAAGTTCAACTGTGAAGGATAAACAAGAAACTCAGAGACTCCTTATCTCCTCTATGTGGTGGGAATTCCTGGGACACATTTGTCCCTGGGATATGATGTGGGAACCCGGCTCACCATCTGTGTGAACTTGGATCAGTGCATAACCCCCAGGCCTCAGTCTCCCTATCAAGTGCGAGCCTTAATTTCCATCTTTCAACTCTTACTCAAGTAGTAAGAGGTTCAGATTAGAGCATGGAAAGCAGGAACCTACGTGATAAATGAACAGAACCATTAGCTGTCGAATGCAATTAGCAGGTTCTTGGTCAATAGAATTGATTGCAGAAAAATTAATGACTTGGGACTGCCACCCCACACAAAAAAAAATTGACTTTAAGAGAAAAAAAAAGAAGAAAATCAGTTCAATCCTGTAGTGTCACGTAGACCAGCCAGCCCATTCTCTGTGTGTATTTCATCTTATCATCAACTAAATCATAGAGGTTCCCCAGATAATTTGCCGTTCTGATAATGGTGTCAAGATGGAACCACTCGACCAAAAAGATAACCCAACCATGAGAGCAGCAGGGACCCCGTTCCTCCCTCCCACACCTGGATTGCTATGGCCAAAGTTCTCCTCAAGAACTTTCTTGCCTACACCTTTTCCGCTGGAGTCTTTGTTATGTCCCAAAGATTATTCATGGGCCTGCTAACCATTGATTTCTATATTCAGGGGAGAAACACTTTAATTAACAGAATAAGAATCTCCTGGAATATTTTTCATGGCTCACATCTGCTGAAGAAATGCACAGTGTTAATTTAAGAAAGTATCAATGTGTCTACTGTAGATAATACACTGCCCATTGCCTGGTACATTTTAAAAGGATTGGAGACAGGCACGAGGCATATGCAATTATGAGCTTTGTGAAATATAGACACAACATCTTTTGTTAATAAAAAACCTGAACACCCAGCGAGTATAAGCAAGTGATCTAAAGGGAACCAATTATCACAGCAGACAGGGCAGCAATCTTCAGCACACACGTGACGCCGTCTTTCTGCAAATTGACAGGTGGAATAGAGTTTTTTCCTCCAGACACATCTTTGCAGAAGCGATATGTACAGTCAAAGTCGTCTTTGATGTGTGCAGAGGACAGTACCGAGGGCCTTTCTGAGCACACCAGCTCCCACAGCAGGACACTTCCATCCACTCCTCACCTAAGGACCTTCCTGATGGACAGCATAGAATCATTGTAGCTTCATACCTTCCCATGCCTTTCACAGGTCCCCAAGATGCAGTCCAAACTTTTGCTGCAACTCAAGAGGTTTGTGTGGCCTTGGCCGATGACCTTCTCAAATGGTCCAGCTTCAAAGGCCCCACGCCGGTTCTGGTGTGTTTCTTCCTCCAGGCCCCATGGCAATGCCCCCTGTGCCCAACAGGCACTTTGCCCACTGCCCCACCTCGCCCCAGCCAGTGCAGGTGACCCTCCCGCACCTGCTGCTGTAACAAATCACCATAGACTGAGTGGCTTGTAAGCAAAAGAAACTTATTGCTCACTATTCCAGAGCAGCACCAGCAGGTTCTGATGAGGACCCGCTTCCCAGTCCACAGATGGTGCATCCTAGCATAGTGGGAGGGTCCAGGGAATCTCCCCAGGGCCTCTCTTATAAGGGCACTGATCCCATTCACAAGAGCTATGACCTAATCACCTCCCAAAGGCCCTGCCTCCAAATAATATTACCTCGGGGATCAACTCTTCAACACAAGAACCTTGGGAGGACACAACACCTACCCCACAGCTCATGGCACCCCCATGCCAGACCCCAGCACTCCAGAAAAATGTGCTGTGTAGATGAGTAATGGGTGAATGAAGGAGCCCCTGCACAGAGCCAGCTCACTCCTCTGACAGCATGATGGGCCAACCTACAAACCTGGCAACACCTGCCAGAGAAGGCAAGTTGCCTGCGGCGGTGTCAGGAGCCCAGCAGGGCCAAGACGGGGAGGGACAGCCCCCACCACACTGTCTCACTCCCAACTGGGACTGAAGGGCAGCTGGAATCACAGAGTGGACCTATGAAAAGCCCACAAGGAGCCCAGAAGAGCTAGGGCAGAACCTTTGCTCTGAGAAATATCTCCTTCTGCTCCTCTGAGTAGAGAAACAGGTGTGCCTCTCCTTCCATGCGGCAGCCCAGCACAGGGCAGGCAGACTGAGGAGGCATGGATTACCCAAGAACATCAGCTGGGGGTCCATCTGCAAGAAGGGAGGACTGGAGCATCCCAGCCACCACACAGGTGCTCTTTTTGGAGAACAAGAGAATCCTGGAAGGATCCAAAGATGCCACCCAGGCACCAGCATTGACCTTAACTGGGTCTAACCTGTGAGGACCTCAGCAGCTGGGGCCCAGGGGAAATACGATCATCCTGAAGAGCAACAAACTGTGGACTGCACGGGATGCTGCTGGCCTCATCCCGTAGAAGGTCACCGCTTAGAAGGGCAACTCCTTGTGTGTGAAAGCTGGTGTCCCCCAGGGCTGGGCACAGGGCCCTCTTATCCACTCCCTCTCCATCAATTCCCACAGCTGAAATCACAATCTGAAAGCTGATGACTCCCAGCCTAGATCCCAGCTCAGAGCTCTCATCCAAGTCACAATCTCACATCTGACAGCCTGGTCACATGCATGTCCCTCGGAGCACAGTGGTGTTCTGGGTGCCTTCTTCAGTCATCCAGTTTCTCAATTCAAATACTGAATTAAAGTCATTCTCAATTTCCCTCTCTCTCCCTCTACTGCTACCACTTCCCAAATATCGCTGACTTTGCCTCTCAAATAACTCTTCAACCTCGCTTGCATCTACAGCAGTCCCCATAGCTTGTCTCAAAACACCTCGGATTTCATTCTTTTCATTCCATTTTCCACACAGGCCACCAGGGTGTCCATGTCACTTGACTGCTCATAACGCTCAGTCTCTCCGAATTCTGAGGTTGCTCTTTGCTGCTCAGTTCTAGGAAAATTGCAAATGGCCATTCCAGATGCAGGTGCCAGTAGAAGGCAACCACAGGAGAAGGAAGAACGGACTTGGTAAGCACAAAATGCTTTAGTGCCAATGTCCTTCGGCACTTCCAGGCCTGGCTGTGCAGTGCTCCCCTCCCAGCAATGTGACATCTCATCCATAGCTCCCCTGCAGTCCAACAGACATGGTGGCTCTCAGAGATCCACACGCCAGCTAACTCTGTCCCCATGAAGATCCTAGTAGCCTTGCCTCTGAGTTCCTAAAACCTGGGAACACCATTCCCATTTGTCCCTAAAATCCTAAGAGTCAGTGGCTTCCTGTAGCTACAAATACCTGGGTTACTTCAGGCTCCTTGTTTCCAGCTCCTGCAGCCTTCCCACACCCATGCCACCAATGCCTGTGCAAGTCTCCTTTTATCGAAATGCCTAGTATGGTTTCTCTCACTCTGACTGAATCTCAATGATAACAGGCAGACTGAAGACACAAGCTCATATCTATGCCCTCATAAAACACCACCAAAACAATAATGTTGTAAACCTAAGGTATAAACTTTTAAGTACAAAGAAAATACACAAAAAGATGACAGCAGATAACAGCCATCAACAAAGTTTAGCAGAATGGAGAGTAGATGAAAAAGTCGCAGCTGATTGAGAGGACCAGAGAAAGCGCAGACTCAGGAATCTACTATTTCTTGGAGGTGACGGGAAGCAAGGCCATTTGAATTGCAGAACCCTGGGAAAGAGGCTCAGAACTGGGAGTTACAGACACTTCTGAAGTAGAGCTTGCAGGGTGAGGCTCAAAGGGGCAAAAGAATTTCAAAGCCTATGCATGTGTATACAAGGGACAAAAAAATAAATAGCCCTGGGCAGTGCCTGTGGCTCAAAGGAGTAAGGCACAGTACCATATGCTGGAGGTCGCGGGTTCAAACCCAGCCCTGGCCAAAAACTGCAAAAACAAATAGCCCAATTTTTAAAATGGGCAAAGAATCTGAATGGACATTCAGAAAACATACAAATGACCAATAACCACATGAAAAGATGCACAACAAGATTAGTCATCAGGGGCTTGGCGCCTGTGGCTCAATCGGCTAAGGCGCCAGCCATGTACACCTAAGGTGGCGGGTTCAAATCCCCAGCCCGCGCCCACCAAACAATGATGGCTGCAACCAAAAAATGGCCTGGCGTTGTGGTGGGCGCCTGTGGTCCCAGCTACTTGGGAGGCTGAGGCAGGAGACTCACTTGAGCCCAGGAGTTGGAAGTTGCTATGAGCCGTGATGCCATGGCACTCTACCCAGGGGGATAGCTTGAGGCTCTGTCTAAAAAAAAAAAAAAAAAAGATTAGTCATCAGGGAAATGTAAATCAAAGCCGCAATGGGATCCCATTTCACACCCATTTAGGACGGTGATAATCAGAGACGAGGGGAACCATGTTGCCAATGGGAATGTACAGTGAGACAGCCACTGTGGAACCTCAGAAAGTTTAGCATTGTATTACTATTTGATCTAGTGATTTCACTATATATATGCCTACTGGAAAAAAATAGTAGATACTCAAGTACACATACCCATGTTCATAGCAGATGCTACAACGTGGATAAATAATGTTCCTCCAAAACATAAGTGAAATAAGCCAGATACTAAAGGTCACATAAGATTTCATTATATGACATGCCAAAATAGACAGATCTGTAAAGACGGAATGCAGGCTGGTGGTCTCCAGAGGTAGGAAAGAGGAAGGAGTGGGGATGGCTGTGAAGCCTCACTGTGGGTGTGTGGAAATGTTTTGGAACTAGATACAGGTCGGGTCATATAATGCTGTGCTATCACTGAATTGTTCACTTTTCAATGGTGAGTTTTTTGTTATGGGAACTTTACCTAACTAAATACATATGCTTAAAGACCTAGAAAGACTGGGGTACCCCAAAACCACCAAGTACAGGTAGTGGTGGTAAAATTGGAAAATAGTTTGATTCCCATTGGAAAATGTAGTGGGGAACTAATGGGATTGTCTAGACATGTCCTAGCAAAAAAGCAGCAATGATGAAAGCATATGGGGCTTGAAGGGTGAGATTGTCTCCCTGTGGGAAGTGTTTCGGGTAGTTAACATTCTCTATCAGCCTCACCAGGGCAGACGTGGCCCAGCAGAAGAGCAGGAATCACACCTTCATTACAGAACATCCATAGAGCAAGTCAAGATGTGTTATGACTCTAGATTAACAGCCAATTACCTGGAAGGGTCTTGAGATAGTAGGAATAACTCTTGCACAATATTTTCAATTTTGAAATGTATTTTATGACTTAATGAGTCTAACAGATGCAAATCTAAATCTTTCAGTTCCCAGGACTGCCCCTCCTAACCCTCATGTGCACAGAATCCGGGAGCCCATCGGCCAAGTAAGTTTAGGGCAGATTAAGATGTAAATCTCTTTGCAGCCTCCTTTTAGGTGTATTTAAGCAGAAGAACAACTTGAAGTCAAGGAATCTGACGTGAGAAGAACAGGTTATGACAAGAGCAACCTCACCAGATTCATCATGATCAGTTTAGTGAGCAGCCGAGGCTGGCAAGATCAGGAAGGGGGCTGTCCTCAGGGGAGGCAGAGGGGAGCAGGAGGAACCTCCCAGAAGGGCGTCAAGCAGAAGTGATGTTATTCGATAATTCTCAAAGAACACTTTGACCAAGGGTGCATGCAAACCATAGCAGAAAGGCAGGCCAGCTGGAGTGAGGCTCAGGCTATGCAGAGAGTTTCAGAGGGCGGCCAAGGCAGGGCTGAGTGTTTGGGGAGGAGGGCCCAGGACTATCTATCTGATCTATCGTGCCAGCAGTGAATGGTGTTTTTCTGCAAATCCTCCTTCCTCTTTTCCTCTTTCTTCATCTCCTTCAGCTTACTTCCCTTCTGAGGCCATTTGGGGAGGGGCAACCTCCCCCCACCCAGGAAAATGGGTTGTCAGCTGGTCCCTCACTGATGGAGCCTACTGGACAACCAGCCCTGCCACCTCGGCCAACAGAGTCAAGAGGAAGAGCTCATCTCCCACGCATCTATCCTGGCAACATGCGCTGAAGATGATCCTTCAGTCCCTGTGCCCATGAGCTTTCTTTTCACAGCCCTGCATACTCTGACCTCATGGTCCTCACACTTAAGCCCACATGGAACCAGCCAGCAAGTCCCCCAAAGAGCCAGTGAAACATAAAGGGCTGGGGCCCTCCAGGTGGTGATAATGATGCTGGTGTGGGAACCACATTTTGAAAACCACTGCCCTAAATGTTCTCCCCCAAGCATTCAGCATGATCTCTAAACCTTAAGGGACACTGATAGCTGTGTGACTTCAGAGCAATCCTTCAACCTCCTAGTGGCTCAGTTCCCTTATCTGTAAAATCGGGACAGTAATACTTCCCACCTCTCATGGTTGTTGTGAAGACTGAGTGAGCTAACACATGTAAAGCCTTAGGGCAGTGCCTGACAGGTAGTAAGCGTTACATATGTGTTTGAGATTGTTACTGTCACCTTTCAAATCGATGCTGCGTTCCACTGTACAGGATTGCATGGCTGTTGGCCCCCATTTACCCACGGTTTTGCTTTCCACAGTTTTATTACCCATGGTCAACCACGGACCAAAAATAGGGAAGATATTCTGAAAGAGAGAAAGGAATCACATCCACAACTTTTATTGTAGCACATTGTTATAATTGTTCTATTTTATCATTAGTTATTATGTTAACCTCCTAGTGTGTCTAATGAGTAAATGCAGCTTTATTACAGCTGTGCATATAGAGGAAGAAAGCATAGTATATTTTAGGTTTAGTATTATCCTCAGTTTCAGGAGTCCACTGGGGATCTTGGACCAAGTCTCCCTTGGTAAGGGGGAGACTGATGTCATTGATATAGTCCCACTAGCTAGGCAGAATCCTGCTAAGTTACTCACAAGAAAATGGATTGGCTGCCATCGTTTCTGCCAATACCCCAGCTGGACATTTCAATTTAGATGCCAGCTGCACACTGCTCTTCCCAGGTGAGCTCATTCATCAGGCAACTTGAGTGACAACCCGTCTCCCAGGTCACATGCTGTGCCTGCCCCCGCCTCTCCCCAGTCTAAGGAACCCGCTCTGTTAACTGCTCTGTTCTCCCTCATTCTTGCTCACTAAACTGGTCATGATGACTCCCTCTCATCCAGTCTCTGTTGGTTTTACAGAAGGCCAGGGAAGACTCAGAGGCCAGCCTGGCCGGCCCGGGGAAGTTAAGGGCAGGAATTATTTACCCCTTTGTTATAGTTTTACGTCTTTAAATAAACCGTAAATTCTTTGCAGTCAGGGATTCATTTATCCCCTGTGCTGGCCAGGAATGGGAGCCCTGGTGGGCGCCCTCTCTCTGCACTGAGACCCAGTTCCTCACCTGTGAAATGAGGGCGTGGCTATGAATAAGCACTGACACAAAGCTGCATTCAATGCCAGTGCGTCCTCCTGCACCCACCACTTGGAATGTGTCTGCTGGGGCAGGGTCATGCCCTGTCACCTCTTATCCCGCCACTCTTGTCTGGGAGGTAACAGCAGGCCAGAGGGAAGGGGGTCTCAGTTACACTCGTGGAGTGCACCTGTCCCTGAAGCAGGGAGGCTGGCGCTGATCAGAGGAGCAGTCAATCATTCTCCTGAGATTCCCGGTCCCCATCAGCCTATCAATGGCTACACAGTAGCTTCTGCTCTCCTAGGCAATTGTAAACTGATTGTGGGATGATTTGTTTGGGTATCTTCTCGCCTTTCCTGTTAGTTCCTGACAGATAACTAATTTGGGGCCCATTCTTCTTGATGCTATGTGACCGATACTCTTAGAGTTCTCCAGAGGGACGGAGACATTTGTGCAAACTTACAATTTTGCTCTAAGCTGAGAGAATTCTTTCTTGAAGTCCTTGATCTGATCCTCTAAAACAGAGGGTCACAAAGCGTGGTCCCTGGACCAGCAGCATCACCCGGGCATCTGTTAGAAATGTAAATTCTCAGGACCCAGCCCAGATCTCCTGAATCTGAGCTCTGGGAGTGGAGCCCACTGATTTGTATGTATGAGCCTTCAGGGTAATTCCGATGCACCCTGAAGCTTGAGAGTCACAGTTCTGGGGATGCTGGGAAGCTAGGACAGAGACTCTAAATTGCTACATGCTTAACTAGGGACAGGACAGGGAGAGAGAGAGAGGGGGTTAAAATCCGCTGGCACATTCAGCAAATACTCTGGGATCTGGAAGACCTGGGCACAAAGAGCCAGCCTCGTGGAGCTGGTGGTGAGGACTTGCAGGGAAGCGCTGGCCCACACAGTCAAACGCCAGACTCAGAGCCACAGAAGCCCAAAGTGGAGCTGAGCCAGTCTGCAGAGTGGCCAGTAGACAGCTGTGGGTGTGGCCTGTGCTAACCACTGGAGGATGCAGGAAGGAGGTGGTGAGGGGAGCATCCCATGTGCCCGAGGGTCCACTTGGTCTCAAGCTGCTTACACTGCCTTGGGGCTCCAGAGTGGGGACAGCCCCAATACAAGACCTGAAGCTCCCTGAGAGCCCAGGGCTGAAGGTGAGCAGGCTGCAGCCTTCAGTGTGCAGGGGTCCCTGCAGCCCTAAGACCAGAGAGGGAGAGGCACCTGCGGGAGGGAAGCTCCCAAAGGGCAGGGTTAGGGTGTGAGGGGAGCTGAGGGGCTTGGCTCTGAGGGCCTCCTTATTTGCCTGCTTGGTTTAATCTGTGGGGGGATAGGGAGAGACATATGGGGAGGAGGCTGGAGATGCAAAACTCCTGGACAGCGAGGTCCCTGGAGAGGATCCCAAGCACAGGAGGCCTGCAGCCTCGAAAGAGCAGGCTCTCCCAGGTAACGAACAGCCCCGTGAGTGAGAGCTGAGAGCCTGGGTCTCCCCAGTCTTCCCTGAGAAATAGGGGTTCCGTGCTGCAGGGAGGAGCAGGGAGGGAGGACAGCTCTGACAGGGAGCTGAGTGGTGGCCCGGAGGGTGGCCAAGGTACTGCCCAGAGCCTCACTTCCTGGCTGGCAGAAGGGGCTGACCACACAGTGTGCCACACACCACTGGCCTAGGAGGGCATTGCCAACCATGGGCACAGGGTTGACGGGAACTGCAGATCATGCTGTCTCCTGGGCTCCTGCATCCGACCTTCTCACATGCGCCTAGTGAGCCACATTCTGGGAGGTGACTCCAATTTAATTCCCTTTTTCTTGCCTAATCTAAAGACTTGAAACCATGAACCACAACAGTATTCTAGGCTTCAGTAACCGTTCCCTTTAAAAAGATACCCCGGGATTTCCCAAGCATCCGGAGACAGCTAAGCTGCTCTTCCTTGAAGAGGCTTAAGTGCACCTGGCCTGCACAGGGCGTCTGAGACGGGAGCTCTGCTCCTGGCAGGTATGGACAGACCCTGCTCACTCTGGTGGGAAGTGCCCAGACCCTGAGGCTCCTACTTTTCCTCCCCACTCTTGTCCCTGGGTTTGCAGGAGGAAAGAAAGAACCATCCTTCACACTCAGAGAATTAAGGAATGACGATGCCAGCAAACCGCTAGCGTCCCAAACAGGAGGCTGCTCTCTCGGGCTGTGGCTCTCAGCCCAGCAGCCCCAGCAGGGAGCTTTGGAAACTGGCCTGGAGAACTCACTTCCAGGCTGAGCTCTAAACCAGCTGCCCCTCTAAAACCACACACATTAACACTCTCATCAGGGCCTTAGCTACAGGCTCGCTACAAAAAAGGCCCATTTAAATGTAAATTTTGACATTCAGCTCAAGACTAGCAAAGAAATAGTTTCTACAACTCAGCACTGGGAAGGGGAATGAGGATTAAATATTAATTCTTTATGAAGGAAGACTTTTTAATCATGTTTACTTTCAGAACATTATGGTCCTGGGTCGGTTTTTTTTTTTCCCTTCGTGGAGAATATTGGATTTTTAATTACCTGAATCTTGGAGACAGCATCTATACCTTTCAGATTCTCCCTCATGGCCACAGATAGTATGATTAAGTGTGATTTTGTTCAAAGTATAGCTCCAAGCATTGTTAAATTGACAGGGTCTTGGAGAAGCTGAAGATAATCCAGAAACGAAAACATGTAATTCTGGCTGAAAATGAAAAGAAAACCCTGCTCGGTCCCATCCATCACCACGGGGAGAAATTGAGGGCTCTTTGTGGGCTCATTCCCACCTTGTGCGGCTGAGACAGTCCCACCAGAAGCACAGTCGTCCCAAGTCTCTAAAGGCAAGGTGGTGACCCTCTCTAGGAAGAAGGAGGGCTCTCTGAGCCACAGCCTGATCTCAGGTCCCTACAGTCCTGAGTAGCTGGGTGATAGTCAGTGAGACATTTAGCCTATATAAGCCTCAGTTTGCTCATCTGCAAAGTGGGGTGAGGACCCCCACAGAGCACTGGAGGATTCAAAAGATGCCCAGAAGGGTGGCTCCCTGCCCACATGCTCACAACCTTGCAGCATGGCCACACAGCAGCCCGCAGAGTGCAGGAGTGGGGACCACACTTTCTCTGTTCTTCTTATTAGTGCTGTGTGACCCTGAGCATGACACCCAACTTCCATGACTCCCTATCCTACCCTGGGAGACAGAAGAGCCTGCCTTCCTTGAGAGCTGTGTGAGGACACACCTGGCCCCAGTGGGTATAGGAAGCACCTGCTCCCTCCCTTCCTTCTTCTCAGTAAAGACCCAGTCCTTGTTCCTTGTATATCCCCTGCAAGGACCCAGGAAGCATCAGAGTATGGCTTTCTGCTCTTGGAACCGTCACTTCCTACTTAGAGCACACACCCTGCAGGAGCTCTGAGCAGAGCAAGTTACCCCACAAGCAAGTAGGAAATGAGGCTGCCAGCCCAGGACCCCTCACACACACTAGAGTTCCAGGCAGTCTGTGCGCAAGTCCCCAGGAGTGGGCTACACACCCAGGGCCCCAGATGGACCTAACCGGGCACATGTGAGCCCTAGGGGCCACCATGCAGTCAGCACTCCATGCAGCTTCAGTGTGCAGGTAGACACACACCACACACACACATTACACATACACACACACCACACATACATCTACCCTATACACACCATACACCTACCACACACACATCATGCATGCACACACACACCCCCACATATGCATAACACATCACACACATATACACATGCACACAAACAACCCCATACTCCACACCTGACCACAGCTAACATGGATGCTCCTTCTGCCCCTCCCCTAGGACACCTACTGGGCCTTTAAGAGCATCCTTGTGGCCCTGAGTGTCTCTGCTACCATACCCCTATTTGATTTCCTCACCAGGGACCATGCTGTTCCTCTAGTCACTTAGTCATACATCACGGGCCGCTGTGCACCAGCCAGGACCAGACACTGATGCTAAACAGAGGCAGTGCCAAGGAGTCCTCAAAAATGGTTAGAACCCCAGACCCCCTCCGCCTTCAAAGCAGCCTGAATTATCGCTCAGTGTAAGCAAAGCAACACAACATCCAAATGCAGCTTCCAAATTCACCCAGCCTGCCACAACCAGATTGTCCCCTCCCACACTAAGCCCTTCCACTACAGAAATTCTAGAGTTTCCACTGGACTTCAAAATGAGCAAGACTGAGTCTTGCTTCCCAGAACTTCACAGTGCATTTTAGGAAACCACTGGAGAACACCTCAGCACCAGCAGGGCTCAAGGGTGCCTGTATGGCTCAGAGAAAGAAGGAGCTGGAGATGGGTCCAGGATTCTGGGAGGCCACATGTCCCAGGAAAGCCTGAGGTTCTCAGGACAGTTTCAGTCTAGGGAGGAGAAGACTTGCTCCTTGCTGGCATGGGGCTTCAGGAGCCCATGGGCAGGGGCCCCTCAGTTGGTAGGGGGGAGCTGCAGAAGTCTGGGTCCAGGAAGACAGTGGCCAAATGCAGGTGGTGGCAAAGGGCAGGAAGGGAGTGTGTGGAGATATCTGGGGGACAGGGTCAGGGCCCTGATGTTCATCAGGCTGGATTAGATGGGAGCAGAGGCTGAGTCTGGAAATAGGCTGTCTGCAGGCATCAAGCACCTGGGAAGACGGGAGGAGCACAGTCGCATCAGCACTGTCGCCTGCTGGGCTCAGGTGGCTGGCTTTGGGACCAGAGCTTGATGGCTAGGTGCTGTCTGTTCTGGGCAGTCGCCTCCATGCTCACCACTAGCCACTGACCACTAAGACAGATGAGGCTGTGCAGGCGACCTTGGAAGGCAGGATGAGGAGCTCTCTACAGCTGGAAAAGCTGGTTGCACTCGTTCCCACCCCCTGACTCAGCCCAGCAGATACAATAAATGTTTGCTGCAAAACCACCCCTGTGCTGAAAGCTGTCTCAGGGCTACAAGACTAGTCTCTGCAGCCCTCACTTGTGAAGGGGACTGGGCCTGGTCTGGCCATGCCCAGCACAGTATGTGGCACAGAGCAGGTGCATGGCTAAGATAGAAATGTCCCTGAAGATGCACATGGCACTTCTCTCCACTATGTGGCCCTGGGGAAGTTGTTGATCCCCATGGGCTGTGTGTCTTCTACCATGCAGAATGTTTCAGAACATGTCAGAAAGTGGATGAAAGGCACCTTGGGAGATCTACTAATTACAGATCCTCTTTGTCTGCCAATACCTGAATAGGACAAGGTCTTTTATAGTCATTCAACAAACAGAGAATTTGCTATGTGCCTCATGCACAGCCTGGTGGTAGAAGACAGCATAGCTGGGCAGACAAGGTCATATCAGAGGGACAAGACTCCCAACTACACTGGCTTTGCCACACATGCCCATGATGACAAGGGGTGGGTAGGGAGGGTGTGCATTTCTATTCCCTGTTCCAGAGTCCCACAGTGCCCTGCTTATTTCAGAAGGAAAGGGATGTTCTGGCAGGCACTGCAAGGGAAATAAAATGGTCTAGAACAAGAATTCTGAAAAGAAGCAAGGTCTGCTTTGCATATTTGTAGTAAAGGGAATTACTGCTCATGAAATTATATAGACTCCTCCTTTTATAGTCCAATGTGAGAGTGAGTTGTGAAATACTAGAAACTTCAAGATTTAATTAAAACCCAGTTCATTGCACTGAAGTTCGCTTACAAAATGCAGCAAAGATTAATGGGCGATATCAAACCAAACTGTTTGTGCATGACCTGTTGGACCATAATTTATGAGAACAAGAGGAAAAGAGCATGATCATTACCTTAAAATAAATTTACTGCTTCTTGGGCTAAGTAAAATGGAAATAATAAAAGCCCTCAGGTCAGCTTGCCCACACCAGAATGAAATGGCAGGCCAGCCGGTGAGTGACAATCAATCCACCTGACTGTCAGATTTCTGGGTGCTCCGATGCAGTGCTGGGGGCACAGGGAAGGAGAAGGGACATGCGACCCTCACAAGGACTTCCCTGGCAAGTGTCCCTGCTTTCCAGATAAGACAACTGACAGTCAGAGGGACCACATGGCAGAGTGGGACTCAGGCCAGGTTAACTGGCTCAGTCCATGCTGCTTCTGCAACGTGCAGCCCCCTTTGTACTCACCCTTGCAAGGTCCTGACCATTTAGGGGACATAAGGGAAACGGCTGAACAATGGCCCCAGAAGATGGCCAAGTCATGATCCCAGGAACCATATGTGATAGCTTATTTTATGTGCCAGCTAGGCTAGGCTATTGTGCCCAGTTGTTTGGTCAAACACTAGTCTAGATGTTTCTGTGCAGGTGGGGCACATGAAATTAACATTTAAGTCAGTAGACTTTAGGCATATTGCCCTCCATAACGCAAGTGGGCCTTGTCTAACCAGTGAAGGCCTTCAGAGTCAAGAATTTAAAAAAAAATTTTTTTTTTTGAGACAGAGTCTCAGGCTGTTGCCTTGGGTCGAGTGCCGTGGCATCACAGCTCACAGCAACCTCTAACTCTTGGCCTTAAGCGATTCTCATGCCTTAGCCTCTCAAGTAGCTGGGACTATAAGCACCCACCACAATGCCCGGCTATTTTTGTTGTTGTTGCAGTTGTCATTGTTGTTTAGCTGGCCCAGAGAGGGTTTGAACTCACCAGCCTTGGTATATGTGGCCAGTGCCCTACTACTGAGCTACGGGCACCACCATAAAGAGTAAAATTAAGAGTCACTTCCAGTAGTTGGCCTTCTGACTCTCACTGTGACACTGTCCTGGGGCACCAGCCTCTGCCTGCCACCTGGCAGGATTTTGAGCTTGTCACTCTCCATAATGGCATGAGCCAATTCCTTACAGTACCCACTTATATAAATACACATCCACACACATGCACACGTGTAGTCTGTTCTCTGAGGAACCCTGACAGTAGACCCTGCAGGCCAGCGAGGATCTTGGGGTGGAGGAGTAGATGTCACCTTGGATTTCCCCAGTGGGCCCAGGGCAATGGCAAGTGCCTTACAAGAGGGAGGCAAAGTAGGGAGCAACCTGCAGTGATGTGGCCCCAGCCAAGGAGCAGCTGCAGCCACCCACTGCCAGGCCCTGGAAGAGGCAAGGAAGGAATTCTTCCCTGGAGCCTCTGCAGGCAATGTGGTCCTGCCATACCCTGGTCTCAGCTCAGTGATGACTGACCTCAGACTCCTGCTATTCTGAGCTATGAGAGAGTAAAACTGCTGTATTAAGCACTGGCAGTTTGTCAGGGCAGCCCAGGAAAGTGCCTCAGTGTCTACTCTCCAAGGAGCATGCTGGCCTTTCCTGCTGGGGCGGGCAGGTGCTCAGGGTCGGAGAGCATTCTGCCTGGCTGGTGCTCGCTCACCCACCAGAGCCCTGCAGATCTCTCTCCAATCTCCCTCCTGCACGGCCCTGGCCACCACACCCTGCTCTGACTACCGCCCATGTGTGGGCTCCAGAATCTCCACGGGAAGATACGGAGAGACGTGGAGACCAGTAACGGGGTGTGATTTCTTCACAACTCGGGCCAGACGGCTCCCTCCACTTTTCACTGTAACTATCCCTCAGGTCCCAGGCTGCTGCTCAGCCTCCCTCCTTCTCTCAACCTTGATTCAGCAGAGATGAGCCTGGGCCCCTTCTCACAACCTCCTCAGGACCCCAGAGAGGAGAGACCCTGTGGCTTCAAAACAGGATGCCAGCAGCAATGCCCTGCCCCACTGCCCTGCCCTAGGTTCATTCTCAGGGACTTGCCATTCTGAGTTCAGGATCCAGCCCCAGGTCCCCCTCACTCGGTGCCACATAGCCACCAGGTATAAGAAGCCAGCACCTTGGGAAATCTACTAATTACTGATCCTGGGAGCAGTGGGGGGAAATGAGGGTGAGGGTATAGAGGCACCTGACTTCAAGGGCCAGGTCCCGCTGGCCATACTGCCTGCCCCAAAACATGTCTGAACTTTAAAGACCTGTGACTTGAGCCTTATGGGTCATTGGATACAGCTGGACAGAGCAGCGTGAGCAAGGCAGGGTGAGTGTGTGAAAAGCATGGAGGATGCTGCAGGTGGCCCCAGCCCTGGCACCTCCCCAGACAGGGGCCACCTCGTGCTGTGACTGTGGTGAATTCACCCTGGTTATGCAGGCAGCTGCAGGCTGTGTCCACTTAAACACACTCACAAGGTCTGTGCTCCCTGTACCTAGGACTGTCACCCCATCCAGACCATCCTCGGAAATGCACAGGAGAATGCTGGCCACAGAATCGCTTTTGAGAAGGAAGAGCCCCAATGCCCACTAGATGTGGAACAGGTGCCTGTGTGGCAGAGGGACGTGGGAAGACACAGAGAATGGAGGATGAGGAAGCCACAACCACACAACAGCGTGGACAAAGATCACAAAGAAGACCCCAGTGCAAGGTTGAGGGAAAAGAGCCAGAAGCAGGGTGGCACCTGCGGCTCAAATGAGTAAGGCGTCGGCCCTGTATGCTGGAGGTGGCGGGTTCAAACCCAGCCTGGCCAAAAACTGCAAAAAAAAAAAAAAAAGCCAGAAGCAAAAAGCACCTGCTGAGCACCTCCCTGGACGTGAATCTCAGGAAGAGGCACAACTGGTAGAGGCTGGGAGAATAGATACCTCTGCAGGAGGGAGGGAGGGAGGGATCAGCAGGCAGTGAGCCCATGACAACACTCTCAGGGTGAAAAAGATGATGGAACTTTGTTTAAAAGTACCATAAAAACTAAAAAATAAAGGGATCTCCAAGAAAAGGAGAGAGAAATGTAGGGAAGTGTAAGAAAGCTGAAGGCTGGCCCTTGGCCTTCCCCAGTGGAAGCAGGGAGCCGCCCTCACCAGACTTCACATCTACTGGTGTCTTCACAGTAGACTTTCCAGCCTCCAGAACCACAAGAAATAAACCAGGAGGTCCAATCACGGGAGATCCAGAAAGGGAGCAGCCCAGTTTTCTCCTCAGGACAAGCAAACAAGGACAGGCCCTAAGCCTGGCATCCCCACATCCAGAGACCCCAGCTGCGCTATCCTTGCCTCATATGCAAGAATATGAGGAAAGTGCTGGACTGGCCTGGTTTGGGAAAAGCAGCCATTTGTGGTCAACCCCAGACAGAGACAGGAGTTCAGGAGGGGCCTTGACAACAGAGTGAGGGTGATTTGTAAAGAGGGGAGCTTGGGCAAAGGGTCCACACTCACCGTCCACTCAGCTACACACCTGAGATCACCCTGTCACCCTCAGCCCTTTGGACCTTGACTATGACCTGCTCTGGGTCCCTGGTTATCTACCGAGTGTCCTGTGGCCACAGCTGCCAGTGTGTGAAGACACAGTGGTAGGGGAAAAGTTTATTTTGCAGCTTCAGGCTGGCTGGGACTAGAAAATACCACACGACATAACTGGGAATTCAACAATGCCATGAAATCTTGAGTGCTGGACTTTCTTGTTTTAAAATCTCTTTTGCACAACCAATTCCCTTTAGTGAGTATCTTCCCCCTTAGTTAGTACCTTCCGGGAAAAAGGGCAACCTACGTACACGCTAAGCTTCTATTAGGTTGTTACATTTCATTAACTGCGTGCTTCAGAGCACCTGTGCTGCGGGTGAACCTCTCAGCAAGGGGGAGACCAAGGTGGCAGATGGAGAGAGCACAAAATGGTGCGAGGAGCAAACATCAAGGGAGATGTGCAGTTTCTGTGAGACTGAAATACCTCAGTGCATGTGTCTGTGCACATCAGCCCGCCTGTGTTGGCCCTTGGCCCTGTCCTTCAGCCCCTGTCCCTAGGGGAGAGGAGAGGTTCATCCACAGAGCTCAGGACAAGGGTTCCCCAGGGGCCCACCCAGCAGTCCTGGTGCTGCATCTGCTGTGCTCACCTGTGGGGCAGCCAGGCCCTCTGAGCAAGCCAGTAGATGTCCAGCACTATCCAGTGAGTCTGTTTGAAGCTGAGATCCAATATTAGAAACTCATTGTTAATCATAAATAAAGCCCAAATTTTAGCATCCACAATTCCACCACTTGCCGTTCAGAGCTTGGGATACTAAGGGACACAAGTACTGGGCTCCCTCACACCCCCAAAATTTGGCTATCAGGGAAATCCCCCAGGTTTTTCTGGTCTCATGTGTCCTGAGGGTCTCAGCTCCATCCCAGTATCCACGGTGCCTTCCACAGTGCTCTGCTCCCCAGGCCCAGGGCAAGTCTGCTGCAGGCCTCCCTGCTGCATACACCACCTGGATCACCTCCTCTGCAGGAGCAGACGCACCTTCAACCAGTGCATCGCTGGTCTCCATGGTGTGTTCACCGTAGCCAGACCTTTGATAGCTGTGTGTTCACACAGGGCTGACAGAGGGCCCAGTCCTGACCTGATCTCATCACCTCCAAGTCTAGATCATGGCATCCAACTCTGTGTGTGAAAGAATCCATTTCATTCATTTCCAACATGTTGCAAGCTAATACTTTAGCAAAATACAATAAAAATAAAATAAAAAAAACAATGACACACAAAATGCAAGCTCCTCAATCTTTATTATTAGATACAACAGATGCGAGATTACTCCAAAGAATTGCTACATTTTCTAGATGCATGGCCTCCATTCTGTCTTCACCTCCCTGTGAACAGTTGGTTCACACTGGAGGACTGGCACCATGAGAAGCCCTTGCTTCAAGTAGCAGTGGCCCCAGATGGCACTGTCTGCCAGGGAGAATGGAGCACACAGCCCGCCAGCTTCTACAAGACAGCCCAGCCTGAAGTGTCCCCACAGCTGCGTCTGCCTGGACTGGAGTATCCAAGCTCAGCAACAACAGGAGACCTGACTGAGCAGCCTGAGTTCCTAAAACAAATTGCTTCTCTGCAGCCATGAAATTAGTTTCTGAAGTAAATATTAAGCCTCATTCTCAACACAGAAAGATATATGCTCTTTACAAAAGAAAAACAACACAGCTTTTGACTTCTCAAAATGATTTAAATCTCAACTTAGTTTCAATCCAGAGAGAAAATATAAAATAAATAATAACCACAAAAAGAACTGCTGAGGTCTTTCCTCTCCTTACTCAGAGAGCTGGGTGGGGAGGGGGTTGCAGCATGTAGCAACCTTTGTGTGTTCTTCTCAGACCAAAGCCAGGTTCACTGGGGATACTTCAGGCACTGCAGGAGCTCTGCCTGCTGCCATCTGTCCATAGTCCTCCCTACACTTGGGTATCACATCTGCTTCTGATGGGATTAATCTCCATGGCAGGAGCTAATTCCAAGGGCAGCAAGAAGCTGTGCCTCAGGCTTTGTTTCTCTTTTCTACCTGGAAGGCAAGGGTCTGAGAGGAGCCCCAGGACAGGTGCAGAAATGCTTCCACACTGGTCAGTGCCTGAGACTTCCAAAGCCTCTGCTCATCCTGGCAGTGAAATGAGCACATTTTCTCTGTGGTTATTTTGGCTTCAAAGAAGAGATACCTTCCCAGACCCAAGTCAAGCAGCCAATCAGAAAGCAGCTACTGAGAGGCTGAGAGCTGAGCAAAATCTCTCAGGGTTGAGGGAGAGAAAGGAGAGCTCAGGGCCTGGTGAACACGCCAAGATTCAGCTGTGATGCCCAGAGAGGACCTCATAAACACTGGCACCAGCCTCAAGTCCATGCAGACTGGTGCTTTCCCCCTAAAACCCTGCCAGAAACAAACAGAAACTCTCCCTGGAGGAATATAACCTCCAGGGCTTCTATTATACCCAATAATGCACTTGCTGCCTTTTAATAATGAAAATCTCTGTGCAGAAAGACAAGAACTAACTGAAACAAAATGGAAGAAGATGTTAGACCACTAGAGATCTAAATATTAGTTATCAGAAATAGATACTAAAATATCTGTGATTAATATGTTCAATAAACAAATGAGAGGGAATTTTTAGCACAAATAAATCAAATGTAACTAGTAAATGAAAGGTAGAATAACTAATATAAGAACTTGATAAATATGAGCAGTGCCTGTGGCTCAACAGAGCAGGGCGCCAGCCCCATATACTGGAGGTGGCAGGTTCAAACCTTGGCCAAAAAAAAAAAAAAAAACTTGAAATGTCAGTTTAAACTTAACAAAGAAAGAATTCACAATCTGAAAGATGGCCCAGAAGACAATAACCGGACTGAAGCTGGGATGATGGAAAATAGAGAAATTACCATAAAAGACATAGGGGATATTGTGTAAAAGGCCACATATATGTATAACTAGAGTCCCAAAGGAGAGGAGAGAGAGAATAGAGCAAAAGGCAAAATTTGAAAAGATGAAAGACACAAACCACAGATTAAGAGGTGTTAGAAATGGTTAAAAAATAAATAAATAAAGCAGCCCTTCAATACATCAGAGTAAAAGTGACAAAAACTAAAGAGAAGTTATTTAAACAGCTAGAGAAAAAAAGGTAGATTATCTTCAACAGAACGGTAAGACTTCCAGATTACTCCTCAAAGAAGCCACAGAATCCTGAAGGCAAAGGAGCAATGTCATTAAGGGCAAAGAGAAAACAGCCACCACCTGTTCTTCTCAGGAGTGGAAAAACGCAAGACAAAACATTTTCAGACAAACAAACACTGAGAGAACTTACTAGCGCGAAACCTACCCTAAAGAAATTCTAAAGTCCATTGGGCAAAAGCACAGAACAGAAGAGAAACGGAAAGGAAAAATATGTGGGAAAATGTAATCAATTAATATTGACTATACAAATAAAAATAACGATGCCCTGTGTGCTTTCACATATATGAAGAATTTATATACAATAATACCACAAACGTTACAAGGTAATAAACAAGTGTTCTAAGGTCCAAGTATTCTTGGAATGAGGTGAAATTCCAAATTTAAATAAGACTGTAATTAACCAAAGATGCATGTTACAACCTCAAGAGCAGATCTTCAAAGAACCATTACAGAATATATACCTAATATGTTAATGAAGAGGTAAACAATTCAATACTAAAAATGTACTTGTTGATTCAAAAAAAAGGTGAGAAACAGTGGGAAAAAAGGAGCATAGAATAGGTGGGGAAAAAGAACAAAGGAGTATGGGGAATGAGCTGTGAGGTGGCAGGGCCCCTGCAGCCTGGGTGATGCTCAGGGAGCGACCCTGAACCACCTCCCCTCCCTTAAACAACATTCTTTTCACCTGCCAGAAATCACATAGCCCATGCATACTTTTCTTATTATCAGCAAACACACAGTTTTTACTCTTTAAGGATCTTTATCCAATGTGCTAAGATTGATGACATTTAGCAACCTTGTTAAAATACCATATAAATAAAGCTGTTTCCATGGTTTGGTGCTGGCTGCAACCATCAGCTGCGTCAACCCTCTCTACCCCATCATACCCTTTGTCTCTTATATGTTTTCTGTCTTTCGTGTCTTTCTTTCTCATTTCCCACTATTCCCACTCAGGTGCGTTCTTCTTCTCTGTGTTGGTTCACAAGAAAAGAGGAAAATGATTGATTTAAATCCAAAATATGAGCTTATGTCAGCCATTGAATTAAATGTAAATAAACTAAATACTCAAAAACGCTCAAACTTCATAAAAAGAAAGATTTTAAGTTGTTTATAAGAAATACATATTAGATATAAGGACACAGAAAGATTGTGAATGAGAATATAAAGTTATAGATGAAAACATTAGCCAGAAGAAAGCTGATTTGAAAATACTAGTATTAGACAAAGTAGATCTTTAAGTCAAAATATTTGAAACACATTACTAAACATAAATAGGGACATCTTTACATGACATCCATCAGTTGGGAAGATATAACAATTCTAAATATGTATGAGCTCCAAATCATAAGTTGCAAAAAGCAAAAGTAGATCAAATTAAAAGAAGTAGACAAATCTATAATCATAGTGGTAGATGTAAACACACTACCCTCAACAATTATAGAACAAAAAGCTAAGAGTATAGATCTGAATAACACAAGTAACAAAGTTGACTTCATTGACAAATATAGAAGATGTCACCCAACTACAGAATGTATATTCTTTTCCAATGCACAAGAAAGATTTACTAAAACTGGCCACGTGTTTGTCTCAAGTGTTAGAATCACTCAGCATAGATTCTCTCTGCATCCTAAGTCAGAAATCAGCAACAAAACATAAACATAAAATCTCTAAATGCTTGGAAATTAAACAAAGCACTTTTAAATAATAAATCAATGGGTCAAATTAAAAAATCACAGTGGAAACTTAAAAATATTTACCACCAATAATGAAAGTATGACATAACCCAGTTGTGAGACACAGCTAAATCCTAAATTATGAGAATTATGTAGCCTTACCTGCATATATTAGAAGAAAAGCTAAAAAACTTATCTAAGTATAATTCTCAAAAATAGTAAAATGAACAAAATAAAAACAAAAGGAAGTAGGAGAAACAATAATGTTAGGAGCAAACATTGAAGAAAAAGGAAATAAAACATAAAATACAAAAAAATCCACATTGCCAAATATGGGATGCTTTGTTTGTTTTGTTATTAAGAACACATTTTCAGAATCAGAAATATGATTTTTTTTAAAAATCTAAACTATCTAGACCTGTAAAGAAATAAAGAAATCTCAGCCAATTAATATCATAAAAAGGGACATTAGTATAGATCACATAAACATCAAAAAGATAGTAAAAGAATTTTATAATTTTATGGCAATACATTTGAAATGGATGAATTTTTTGAAAAACGCAACTCACCAAAACTGATACAAAAAGAAGAAAACTTTAAAAGGTAAACACCACTTTTAAAATTGAATTGTTAACTAAGAGTTTTCCCACGGAGACATCTCTAGATCCAAGTTGCATTACCAAAAAGTTCTGTTAAATATTTAAGAAGAAATAACACAAATATTGCACCACTCTTTCAGACAACTCATTTTAACCTTGCTATTGAAAGGTGACAATGGCATTACCAAAAAAGGAAACTCACACACCAATTATCTGTCATGAACATGGATGCAAAAATCATAAACAAAATATTAGTGATTTAAATCCAGTTATTTATTTAAAAAAAGATGAAATTCAAGTTTGTTTTGGAAAAGTAAGGTTGGTCTTACGATTAAAACTCAAGTAACATAATTTAACTCATTAGCAGATTGAAAAAGTAAAATCATACGATCATCTTAGATACAGAAAAGACCTTTGATAAAATTGGACATCCATTCAGGGAAAACAATCTCAGTAAACTATGACTGGGTGATAGTCTCCTTAATCTGATATATAATATCTATTTAAAATGCTCTACAGTAAATATTATACCTCAAGAGTGAAATACTGAAATCCCACCCTAAGAAATCATAGCCAAGAAAAGGTGCCGGCTAATTACTACTGTGGCTTAACATTTTAATAAAGATACTACTCATTGCCTCAAGCAAGTGAAAAATAATAAAAAGTTTAAGAATTGGAAATGAAGGAATAAAACTGTATTTCATATTTCTATATACCAGCAATAAAAAATTAGAAAATGAAATTTTAAAAAGGATACCAACTTACACTGGCAGCCAAAAAGGTATCAAATGCCTAAGATTAAATCTAACAAAAGGTGAACAAGTCCTCTACACAGAAAACCACAACTACAGTCCAGAATGAAGGAGGGATGAGGAGGGAGAGGGGAGGGGAGGGGAGAAGAGGGGGGAGGCCAGGAGGAGGGAGGATATTCAGTGGGACCTCACCTATTGTGCCACAATGCAGGGGTACCTGTCAAAACTATTAACAGTAGAGTATAAATGTCTTAACACAACAAATGGTAAGGTTAAAGTTATGTTAACCAGTTTGAAGTAAGCATTCCAAATAAATTGTATATAAAATCAGCACTTTGTTCCCCATAAATGCATTAATGTACACAGTTATTTAATAAAAAATAGTAATAAAAAGAAAACCACAGGCAGCACCTGTGGCTTAGTGAGTAGGGCACTGGCCCCATATACCAAAGGTGGTGGGTTCAAACCTGGCCCCCTGCTAAACTGCAACAAAAAATAGCTGGGCGTTGTGGCAGACACCTATAGTCCCAGCTACTCTGGAGGCTGAGGCAAGAGAATCACCTAAGCTCAAGAGCTGGAGGCTGCTGTGAGCTGCGACACCACAGCACTCTACCAAGGGTGACAAAGGGAGACTCCGTCTCTAAAAGAAAAAAAAGAAGAAGAAGAAGAAGAAGAAAGAAAACCACAAAGTATTATAGAGGGAAAACTTAAAACAAAATAAATGAGCAATGGTACTTGTAGAAGGAAATCTCTACAATGTAAGCATCAGTTCTCCCAAATTAAGCCACAGACTCAGTGGCATCTACCCCAAACCCCAGACTGCCCCACGCTTCCCACCTTCAATCCTGTCCCACCTAGGGGGCCCCACCTGCCCTCTCTGACAGCTTGTCTGTGGCTTTGCAACCATTTATGCTGGTGAACCATAAGTGTCACCTCCACCCACAAGGATGTGAGGATTAAGATAGGATGCACACAGCACCTGGCACATACCAGGTATTCCCAAGAAGCCAGGAAAATCTGCTTTGCTGTGGGAGCTCTCTCATCTGCCTTGTAGGCGAAGATAAGGCCCAGGATGCTGGGCTTAAAGTCACACTCCCTGGGCTTTTTCTGTCCCTCATTAAACTCAGCCTCCAGGCTTGTCTCTGCAAACCTGTTCATGACACCGACACTGACACTCTAAACATGCAGCTCCACTCCAGCCCAGCATAAAATAGTCTCATAGGACAAATCAATAGTAGGTCCACCCACTTTAAAGCACTTTATAATATCTTTACAACATGCAACGTATGATTGTAATCAATCTATGGAGGGCTTAGCTTATTCCATGACAGAGATTGCCAACTGACGGTCTGCTAACTTTTCGCTTGCCAGGCAGATGGTTTTAAAATAAGAGCATTTCATAGTATTCCATGGTGTACATCATGGAATACTATGCATCCCTAAAGAAAAACGGAGACTTTACCTCCTTCATGTTTACATGGATGGAACTGGAAAATGTGCTTCTTAGCAAAGTGTCTCAGGAATGGAAGAAAAAGTATCCAATGTACACAGCCCTTTTATGAAA
>CAUYQV010145109.1:0-12863 GCA_963574575.1 Galagoides demidoff | reverse complement strand
AGAGGTGGGTCTGGGGTCAGGCCTTCCAGGAGGCAGGAGAGTGGTGAGTGCAGGGCTGGTGCCCCTTATGGTCTCAGGGAAGAGTGCGGTGGGGTCGGGGTGGGGGACTCATTGAAGAGAAAGAGGAACGTTGGTCTTTAGGAGACCAGTCCTTCTCCTCGTGACAGTCCAGACAAAAATTCTCATGGCTGAAAGGTCGAGCCTTTGTTTGAACAGCCGTACTCAACAAGCATCCGTCAATAAGTCATTCAATGCAATGGCTTTTACTGTGCCTTGCTGTGTGAGCCAAAAGGATACAGAAGTATGGAAGCAAAACAGAGACAGGAATGAGGAGGACAGATGTCAAATCAATACTTATGGGAGGGACAAAGTACCAGAGAGATGGGCTGATTGTACAGAGTGGAACAGCTTAACCTAGTCTGGGAAATCCGGGACTTCCTGGAGGAGGTAACAGGTGAAGGCTTAGTAGGCATGAGCAGGACAAAGGGGGAGTATCTGGGGCCGCTGGGAAGGAGTTCTGGGGGAAGGCACAGCACGTGCTCATGTTCTGGGGTGGAAAAGGTGCCCCCTCCTAGAGCAGCGGTTCTCAACCCACAGGAACTATATTAAAGGGTTGAGAACCACTGTCCTAGAGGAACCGAGGGGAATATACTGTGGCTGGTACAAGACACACGGGAATATGGAGGTGAGCAGACACTGAGGAAACTCTGCCAGCTAATGGGGTGTGGAGGAGGGATGGCAGGGGTGGGGCTCCGTGGGCAGAGAGCAATTCTTTCTGAGATTTGGAAACAGAGCGCCCATTCCCAGAAGAGAAGGCATGGGCAACCCAGCGGGAGGCCAGCGGAAGCAGCCCAGAGGGCCGATGGGGGCTGATGAGACGTTATGGACGGTGCTTAGCAATTATGCACAGAGAATCGATTGCTCGGGCTGGTGCCTGCCTGGCACAGAGACGCGAACACCGAAATGTCAGGCCTGTGATCTGAAAGCATCACCCAGCAGCCGCTGAGTGAGCACAACCCCAAGGGTGCCCGCAAAGACAGGGGGATGTAAAAAGAAACCTCACAGCCCCCCAAATGGAATGGTTGTCCCGGCAGGGCTGAGGCAGCTGAGGGCATCTCAGAAGATGCTGGCGTGGAGGGGCCCGTGGATGGTTTTCAGGGCTTTTGTGCCTGCTGAGAGCTCAGCTCAGCTCGCAGACGCAGGCAGGGAGGGAGGGAGGCTGCCCATGCAAGAGAGATGCATCTACAGATACATTCTAAACATGCAGATCAGGGAAGGGAAGGGACGCTGGGAGACTTCCCAACACCCACTCCCTAGGGCACAGTGCGGGGCGAAGGCCTGGGGAGGGGGCAGGTGGAGAGAGAGTTGAGGGAGAGCAGGAACCCACAGGGCCTTGTGGAAGCCTTGACACCCTCCCAGACATGCCCCTGCCCCCAGAGCCTCCTCTCTGCACAACTGGCACAGTCCCTGACTCCCCAAGAATGCTGGGCCAGCTGTGGCCACTCCCTGGGCCACATCTCCTGAGTACCCACTACACGTTGCAAGCTTCCCAGATCTCAGGGATTCTGCAGGGGAGAGACTGCAGTGCAGAGAGCCAAGTGACTGGTGCCAGGCCATGCTGTAGCCATCAACACGATACTGAAAGTGAATGCTCAGGGAGCTCTGAGAGCGTCCCAGGCACTGCACACAGCACCTTGTACTCTCTGTCATATGTCACCCTCACCACCACATCTGATGCTCAACGAGCATCTTTATCCTTATTGTATAGGTGGGAAAATAAGACTCTCGGAGGAGCCCCTTGACCCAAATCTTACTGCCAATACCAGACAAACTGGGGGTTGAGCCCTGAGCTCGGATAAAGGGTCTGCACCCAGAGACCTTACTCTCAGGATCCACAGTGCCAAAGAAACCTTCCAGGCACAAGAAAGTGTGGGGAAGGGGCCTGGCTTGGGGGTGGGAAGGAAGAGACCAGGAGGAGGGCTTGCTCGGGGACTCAGGATTCAAACCACAGCTTCCCAGGCCTCCAGTGCCCTAAATCCTCTGTTTCAGGGTGGCTTTTTGCTAGAATCCTTGCTGCACGCTGGTCCCACAGAACAGTCACCACATTGCCACCCACAATCACATCCTCTCCTATTGCCCTGAGAGGGGCAACAAAATCCTTCTAGGCCCTGCTCCCTACCCTCAACCCTTTCCCCAGAGCCCGTTGTTGTAAGACCCCCACCAAGCCTCCCTCTCTGCCTCCCTGAGCCAAGCAGCCCAGCCACTGCCTGTCCAGTGCCCCTGTCCCTTTTTCATAGCACATTCCTCAGTCTGGACGTGTCTCCTTTGGGCTTTATTCCCTCTTTATTATTTCTCTCGTGCACTGGAGTTTAGGCTTCATCAGGGCAGAGACCTTGCCTGTCCTGCTCCCCACACGACCCCCAGCATCACATCGTAGGTGCTCAGTAAACACTTGCTGAATGAATGGAGATGGGCAGTGCCCAACAAGGCTTCTGGCATGAAGTCAGGGCTCAGCCAGCACGCCTGCGCTGACCTGCTCACATGGCAGATGGAGAGACCAAGGCTCTAAGACACTACCCCCCTGGCTGAGGGCAGAGGCGATGGATGCTCAGGACTTTTCCACGACCCCAAGTTGCCTCTTTCAACAGCAAGACTCATGCTCCGCTGCTGACCTGTACTGTGCTCCTCCCACCAAGGCCAGGTTTATAGGTGGAGGAGGCGAGTCAATGACAGGGCAAAAGTTGGACATTTGTTCAAGACCCAGCTCCATCCCCACATGGCTGAGGGACCACAGGCAAGTTCCTCTGCCTCTCCAAGCCTCACTTTTCTCATCTCTAAAATGGGGACAGACATACAGTATGAGCAGCTACAGAGGTACATGTCTCCCTACCCAGTTGAGTCGTCCACCCATGAGAACACAGTGCTGGTCTGCTTGCACACACACAACTAAAACACCCAAGGGCACATACTGTTCTCCCACGGGCACACGCAGACACACACGCACCACAGGCACACAGGCTGTGCCCCCTGCCCACCCACAGGAGCCTGCACAGACATGTCCCTGCTTTTAGCCCTCAGTGCTCTCCACATACCCCCCAAGGTACCACGGAGGTGACAGGTGAGCACACATGTGATGAGTGAACACAGGCCAGGCCAGACACACTGGAATGGCCTGTGAGCACCTCTGTGTCTCAGTGTCATGCCTATGACCTGCCAAGCACCGCCAAGTCCCCTGGAGCCAAACCCGCAGCAGCCGCTCGGAGCCCTCCCCTTACCCAGGAATGGGGTCAACAGCACCATCTGCTGTCAGCTTCCGGAACTGCCCTCCAGAGAGCGCACACCTGCCGCTTAGAGGGACTTTGCAGAAAGAAGCTGGGGCAGCAGGGACACCCCAATCCTGTGGTCCCAGGAAGGTTTGTACTCAAGTTAGGGATAATTCTCCTTATATGGGGGAAACTGAGGCCCAGAATCAGGGAGTGACACGTTCTATGGATGTCCTAAGGAAGAGGATGATGGCAATTTCACAAACGGTGTCGTTTTCCTCAAACTCCTCATTTTGTTCCACATCTTAAAATTGTGTATCACTGTTTGAACAGTAAGGGTCTGATTTGCTGGAGCCTCTCAGGAGGGAAGACTCCTGGGATGATGTGGTAGGAGATACAGGCCCCTGCCCACACCTGGACACTGCTCTGGACAAGAAGGTCCTCTATGGGAAGCCTGCTATCACACATAAGGGATGAACACACACCAAGAAGGGCTGCAGACAGAGGCAGGAGAACCAGGCACAAGACCACAAAAGGAGAAAGGGATATGAGGACGTCAGGCTCCAGACAGTGGTGCTGTGCTGAGGTCTCCAGGCTGGACCCCTGCTGAATGCATGCAGGAGAGAAGCAGCCTGGGATCAGAGGTGATGTAGTCCAACCCGCACACTTTACAAGTGGGAAGACTGAGGCCCAGGGAGCAGCCAATAGCCCAGCTAAGAACCAGCCCAGGTGCTCCGGTTCCCATCTGGAGTTCTTGTGTCCTACCTGAATGGTTGCTTTATTTCTTTGGGTTAAGAATTATCCATTCCAGGGAGAGGGGCCCTCAATTCACAACCCTGGCAAAATGGTAGAGTCAGGCCCTGAAAGGGCCTGGGAAACCTCCCTCCTAGACCAAAGGGTTCTGAAGAGCCTGGAGGCACAGGAGGCCTGGGTACAGGTGGTTTCTACCAAGTCCCTAAGCTCAACCCTAGGCCAACCGTTGCCCCTGCCTCCCTTTTGTTAACTAGCTACTATAGCTTGGGCATTAAGGGTGTCATAACACGGTAGTCATGGTGCCACTGAATGTTTATGTGGCCCCCCAAAAAAAAATTTCATATGCAGAAATCTTTACCCCCAATGAGATGGTATAAGGAGGTAGGGTCCTTTGAGAGGAACTTAGGTCATTAAAGGTGGAGCCCTCATGAATGGAATTAGTGCCCTTGTAAAGGGACCCAAGAGAGGTCTCTCGCCCTCTTTCCACTATACAAGGATACAAGAAGTCAGCCTTCCACAGCTGGAGGAAGGAAGGGCCTCCCTGGAACCCGGCCCTGCTGGTACCCTTATCTCAGACTGCCAGCCACCAGTCAGTGAGATATAAGTTCCTGTCGTTTATGACCCACTCATTTTGTAGTGCTCTGTTATAACCATCCAGAGGGACCTCCAACTACTGAGTAACCTGGGGACGCCTCCCTGCAGGGTGGATCTTTACAGCTGAAGAAAGCAAGGCTTGGAGAGGGGCAGTCACTTGCTTGACTTCATAGCACCCTAAGTGGCTGCAGCAGGACTCACCCTGGGACTGCCTCTAAGTCCGAGCCTTCCCCATTGCCCCCCACTGCCAAATACAGGATGGGGCAGTCTTTGTGTCCTTGAACCCATTCAGGACCACTGGTGCTGGCTCTAGCATGGGTATAAAAACACATTGAAGTTCATTGAACACGTATTTTTTGAACATAAACTGTATGCCAAGCTCTGCCCCAAGTGCTGAGGCATGAATAGATGAAACTGTGCTCTACAGGGAGCAGGTACAAATTAGCAAGTACACATCCTTCCAGGGTGTGATTAAGGCTATGGCAGGGGTCCTCAAACTTTTTAAACAAGGGGCCAGTTCACTGTCCCTCAGACCATTGGAGGGCTGGACTGCGGGCCCCAGGACGAGTTGGCTGCTAAGCAGAACAGGCAACGGTGGCAAAAATACCTGGCGGGCCGGATAAATGTCCTAGACAGGGCGCATGTGGCCCAGGGCCGTAGTTTGAGGATGCCTGGGCTATGGAGTAAGATGGAGTGAGCAGGGAGGGTAGGGAGTGGGGGTGACATAAACAGGAAGCTCAGGAAGGTGTGGTTGAGAAGCGAGTGTTTGAGTGGAGACCCAAAAGAAGTGAAGGAACTGACCATGTGGCTGTGGCTTCCAGGCTGAGGAAGTGGCACGTGCAAAGGGCCTGCGGCAGGATCATGGTTAGGAAATGGCAAGGAGGCCAGTATAGCAGGGTCAGAGGGGACAGTAGGAGAAGGGAGGTGGGGGTGAGGCCTGAAAACACTGTGAGCACCTGGGCTGTTACCCAGATGAAATGGGGAGCAAACTGGAGCAGGAATCCAAATTGGAGTAGCCAATCTGATCAGTTTATAAAGGACACTTTGGACACTGTGTGGTTAACAGATGATAGAGGGCCAAGGGTGGAAACAGAGAGACCACCGAGGAGCTTCACAGCTAAGGCAGCCAGGGTGGAAGGGGTATGAAGCAGTCAGATCTGTGATCTGTTTTTGAAAGCGTATACACACACACACACACACACACACACACACACACACACGTGGGCAAAGCTCATGACCCACCCTTCACCATAAAGGGACCAGCTACACCAAGCTATGCACTCTCCCTCACATGGTACCCAGGTGATCAGCCAGTCAGCCAGATCAGCCAGAGACCAGAGGGCCAGCCAGAGCCCAGCATGGTTTGTCCATTTCACTCTTGCCCCAGAACAGTCCCCGGGCCACTATGAGAAACAGCTTAAACCCTCAGCCCCTGCCCAACCCGCTCATAACACAGGAGGAAACATTGAGGCACAATGAAGCAAAGGGACTTGTCACAGTCACTCGGGGTGTCAGAACTCAGGAAAGGTCTCCTGACTCCCTGTCCAGTGCTCTCTCTCTCCTACCACAAGCCAAAACCTGACCCTTAGGACCAAGTGGCAGAGGGACAGTATCAGGGGTTAGGTCAGGCCTGCTCAACCTTTAACAGGGAATGATGTGAGAAGCTGGGAAGGACACAGTGTAGGACTCCAGACTTCATCCTTACTTCACTCCATGCCAGTCTTAACCACCCCAGCCAGAATCTGGGTGAATGCCCAAACGTCCCAGCTCTGACAGAGAACAGAGTCTGTATGTTGACATAAGAAAGAACACAAGACGTGATCTTAGCCTTTGGCCCCTAAATCAGAGGCTTAATGAAGATATCCAATGAGAAAAGAAGAGATCAGAATTAATATCCTCATCACCACCTCCCATCACCACCAACACTATCAACGCCATCACTACCAACCATCGCCATCATCACCACCTCCACCACCACCACCATCACCATCATCACCACCTCCACCACCATCACCATCATCACCACCTCCACCACCATCACTACCATCACCATCATCACCACCTCCACCACCAACACCATCATCACCACCAACACCATCACCACCATCACCACCTCCACCACCAACACCATCATCACCACCAACACCATCACCACCATCACCACCATCACTACCATCATCCCCATCACCACTATCATGACCTCCACCATCATCACCACCATTCTCCCCATCACCACCATCCCACCATCACCACCACCACTACCGTCGCCACCATCAACAACACCAACACCGTCATCACCACCTCCACCACCATCACCATCATCACCACCATCACTACCATCACCACTATCATGACCTCCACAATCATCACCACCATTCTCCCCATCACCACCATCCCACCACCACCACCACTACCGTTGCCACCATCAGCAACACCAACACCATCATCACCACCTCCACCACCATCACCATCATCACCACCTCCACCACCAACACCATCATCACCACCATCACCCCCATCACCACTATCATGACCTCCACCATCATCACCACCATTCTCCCCATCACCACCATCCCACCATCACCACCATCCCACCACCACCACCACTACCGTCGCCACCATCAACAACACCAACACCATTACAAACACCACCATTACTAATAGCACCATCACCAACATAAACACTGCCACCACTGTCATCACTGCTACCACCACCACCATTACTTTCATCATAAACCATCACCAGCATCTCCACCTTCACCACCATCATCACTGACTGAGCCAGATCTAGGTCAAGTTGCACCAGATAGCAAAGAGGATGCCTGCAGCTGACCCTGAACCCAGAAAGCTTCCTAGAGAGAAGGCGTGTGGGCTGGGCACCTGCCCCCAGGGAGAGCCAAGTGCTAAGTCAGTAAGGGAACAGAGCTGGAGGTTAGGAGACTGGGCTAGAGTTGGGACAGGAAAGTGGAACCAGTAGACAGGAGCCTCCACAGAGCGGCCATCAGGACCACTTGGAGGAAAAGGTAGCTCACAGTTGTCCAGACAGAACAGAGGGGAAGGGAACAGACAGCCCCTACAGAAGCCTGCTTAGAAGTGGGGCCCAGCAAGCAGGTGAACAAATACCAATATTCTACTGTCACGGCATCCCACTCTCCAGGATGGCTATGTCTACCATTGCCATTACAAGTGACCTCAAGGCCACCTCCCCCACAGCTATCGACATTCTCACACCTTCCCAGCAACTAACACCATGACCGCAACCAAAGCAGAGCCTGCTGTCATCCATTGTCAGCCTCTCTCCTCTGCTGCCCTTAATAGCTCCCAAGGTTATGGGTACAGAGATGCTGTTGCAGGCTGGCTTCCCTGGATAGTGGACCCTGAGGTGGAGATCAGTGGGCAGGAGGTATCCTGGGAAGTGCCTGGGGATAACACCTACAGAGGGGCAAGGAAGAAATGGAATCAGGCAGAAGGAGCAGCTAGGCTGCAATGCTGTCTCAACAAAAGCCTTTGCTGACCCCACGAGGCCTTCTAAAGATGGTAGCTCTTCACAGTTGTCCTGCATTGCACCAGAGGCCAGCCCTCGATACTCCTGCATCATGTAGTCATTGCATACAGGTTGTCCCCAAGAAAGGGGCATGACCTTGAGCAAGGCAGCTCTCCCCAGCCAGGAGCCATTTCTAGAGAGGTTTGAGTACTGTCAACCAGCAGCCCTCCCAGCAAGGGAGAAGAGTCCTTCAGTCCTGAGAGGACTCTGGGAAGTGCATCACAGTGTCTACCACAGATGCCCATTAAATACCACATTCCCGCCCTCCTTTGTAGCAAGATATGTCCAAGTGGCTAAATTCTGGTCAATAACATGTGAGAGGAAGTTATGTCTTCCACTAACCAAGTTGTTCCTGAAAAGGAATGGGCATGTGCCCTCCTCCTTCCACTCTTGTTCCCACTGATGGGGATGCAGATGTGATGGTAGGGGTGGGAGCAGCCGCCTTGAGTCCAAAGGTGGATGTTTTGTGTGGAGGGTGCAGTCACACACTGTTCTCAGCTTCACACCTCGAGACTGTTACATAGCAGAGAAATAACTTCTGTGTTTAAGCATTTGGGGGGGGGTGTCTCTGTCTTAGCCTTCTTTAATAGGGCAGCCACCATCTATGTCACTATTCTGCCAACCATACTGACATTTGTCCACTATCACCAACACCAAATGACCATTCCAGGTTCCAAGCCTGGCCATGCCACTTTCATGCTTTATGACTGTAAACAAGTCACTATACCCTGCTGGGTCTCAATTTCCTCTTTATAAAATGTGTAACTTCATAATAATATAATTTTGCATACTTTATAAGGTTGTCTTAAGGATTAAACATAAGATACATGAATGACAGGAGCAAAATGTATTAACACACAGTCTTTGCCCTCCCCTGCACTTCCCATCCTGTCTTCTGAACCAGAGCTGTCTCCTAAGTTACATGTTTTCACAGCATCATGACAAAAGTCACTACAATGTTATCCCCACCTTAACAACTAGAAGTGTCACTTCCATTTCCACTTTAAAGTCGGACAGACTAAGGTCCCAGTCTCACTTCCATCAATTACCGAATGAATGGCCTGGTGCAACTGACTCAATTCCCCTGAACCTCAGTTTTCTCATCTATAAAATGGGAATGATGATGATGCCCAAGTGGGTGGCTATGCAGAGTTCATGGAATGATGCATGCAAAACTCTGCCCCGGCTCCTAGGAAGTGCTTGATAAATGGCACCAATTGTCCTTGCAGTGGTTGCTCCCATCTTTGAAAAACACCCTCAGTTTTAGTCCTCTCTAAGCCTACAGAGAGAGGTGCCAGGCAGAGTGGGAGGCTTGTGGCTTGGGTTCAAGGTACTTGCTGGGACCATAGCTAAGCAGAAATCCCCAGAGCTAGGAGAAGGATTGGGTCTAGGGCAGCCCAGAAACCACAGGTTAACAAACCTGTCCCCATCCTGGTGGGGAGCTCCAGGCACTCAGGTTCACGTCACAGGCCACCCTGAAGGGCAGGTTTTGAGATAACTCCTGAATGTCTGATTGGGACAGGCCAGCTCATGGCTCAGAGAAAAGCACAGGGCTGAGCCTTCCATAGGCCCTCACTTCTGCAGGTGGCTCAGCTCTGGGGTCAAATGCCGGGTGTAACCATGGCCAAGCAGTGCTCCTCAGGGAAGCTTCCTCATTGGCTCTGGGAAGGGTTCCTGGAAAAACTGTCTTCCTTCTGGCCTGGATCCTAAATCTGCAGCCAGTGTGTTCAGCATGGCCCCCAGTGGATCTCCCAGAGGGATACTGACTCACCTTTTGTGAGTTATTCTGTGAGGTCTTTTCCCTGTAGCAGGAACACTGGACAGGCCAGGTGAACCCCAATCCTCTGGAAAACCAGAAACTAAAGGGAGGACAAGCACAAGAAAGGGAGGGGAGGAATATTAATGACAGCATTTGAAAAACTCACTGTTTTGCCACAATCCTCACCAAACTGATGAAAGCACATCTGGATAATAACCCCCTGTGTCTTCATGCCCCTCCATTAATCCTAATCGGCCACACATTGCCAGCCCCTCCCTGGGAGAGGACTTACTTTCCTGTCCATCTACAGATTCAAGGTCATGTGCCTTGGCCAAAGAAACGTGAGCGCAAGTGACACATGCCACCCCCTGTGGAAGCTTTGAGGGTCACTGTGAGCTTTTTGCCATGGCTCTTCCCCCTCAGCTGGGAGAGTTGATGGCCCAGTGGGGCTGTTCCTTCGGCCTGGATTCTGGACAGAAAGCACGAGGGAGAGAGTTGTAGCCACCCCACAGCTGCCTTGTATCAGGAGACAGAAAATAACCTTCCAGTGCGTCTTTGAGATTCAGGGGATATTTGTCACGGCAGCATAACCTATCAAATACTGACCAATACAACAGCTCACATTTCTACAATATTCATGGTGGACCAGGCACAGCTCTGAATACTTGACACATATTATTACCTCACTTAATCCTCACAACTCCGTTATGAACCCTGTTTTACAAATGAGGTCAGTAACAGATGAATCACTCAACTGACAGGTAGTAATTAGCAAACCTGGGACCTGAACCGAATCCATCCACCTTGAGCAAGGGAGGGCTGTTTCCTTTTATAGGTGGAGAAGCAGAGGCTGTAAGAGGCAAAGGCCCTTGCCCAAAGCCAAGTGTGTCAATCGTGTCTTGCATGGCTCAAAGCACGTCATACAAGTAAGAACCGAGGCCTCCCCATTTTGGGCTCACTAGTTCTCCACTACGGCTCTTTGCCATGGCTGGACCCGAGGGCTATTGGATTCACCTGGCCACAGCAGCTAGCGTCAAGAAATCACCCTCTGAGGGCTCTTCCCTCCTCCTCAACGTTCAGGCTTAAGTTTCAGGAGCCGCTGCGTCCCTCTCTTCGGGAAGAAGGCAGGGCTGCATCTGCTCAGGCACTTCAGAGCTTTTTGACACCTGCTAATGCCCTCCTGCTTCTGCACAGAAGGGTCTGGTTCGCATTAGCACCCCAGGCCTCGCAGTAGGCGGATGCAGGGCTTGGGCTCCGTCCAACAAGTGTCAGCCTCGCCGGGGCTGCTATAACTGCTTATCTAACACGGAACATCGAATGGTTTGATCTGCCAATTAGGCTCCCCCAGAGCTGCTAACTGGAAGCAGATGGGCTGATACATCAGAATGTGGAAAACTCACACTCCCCACTTCTCAGTAGGTGGGACAGCGTGTCCTGGCCCTCTCCCCTCACCCACTCTAGATATTCCCCAGACGGCAGCAGGTCTAAGGGTCTCCTAGGAAATCCTTGGGGTGGGGGGAGATCTGAGGCCCAGAAGGAACTGACCTCATCACCCATTCCCAGAAGACTGCAGGAAACTTGCTTCTGACTGTAGAGTATCCCATAGTCTCAGGATGGCTACACACCTGCGCCGGGTTCCTCCACTGAGTATTCATGGGCCCGCCCTGGGAGAGCTTTACAAAACGGACCGGCATCAGCTATGGACCAGGTCCCAGGCCTGCCCAGAGGCAGGGGGATGGTGTGATGACTCCAGGGTGTCCCTCAGACACATGTGGCCCAAACTCACCCACCTAACCTCCTTCTCCAAGTCAGCCACTGCCCAGACCAGGATCCCTGCTCCCACTGCATCTCACTCCCACAGCCAGTCACCAAGGACCATGAACGCAGCCCTGACGCCACAGCTGCCACTGGTCAACACCAGGCCAGCCTCCTCGCTCACCCGGGCCTGGTGGCAGACTCTCAGTGAGTCTCCCGCCTCCTCTCCCAGACCCCTTGAAGCCATTCCCCACACTGCCTATGTCCTGTCTTCCAACACCCTTCACGGTTCTATCTTAGGGTAAGGTCCAAATTTCTTATAAGCATGGCAGCTAATGCTTGTGGGGCACTCACACCTCTGTGTGCCTATGGGCCAGGCATCCTGCCACCCTCATTCCAGCAGCCTCGTTGGGGCTGTGCTGTCACCATCACCCCCTTGCACAGAGGAGGGGGCTGCAGTGCAGAGAAATGAGGTGACCCAACAGCTGCCCTCGCCCTCTCTCCCCATCCCTCCCTCCTTCCTTTTCTTCATCTCTTCTTTTCACTCTCTCCCTCCCTCTCTCCTCCCCTCTCTATTCCCTCTCTCCTTCTCTCTCTCCTCTTCTCTCTTCCCTCTCCTCCTCTCCCTCCCTCTCCCTGCCTCCCCTCTCATCCCATCTCTCCCTTCTCCCTTCTGCTCCTAAACTCATCGGCTTTTCCTGTCAGGGTCCAGCTCCACTAAACCTCTCACTGTTTTCTGGGCACGCCCGCTCCCACCACTGGGAGCAGCTCAGCCCCATGGGCCACCCCCTCACAGACTGTCACATGGTGCTGGATCATCCCTTTGGCATCCTGACTCCTCCACTAGACCACGAGCTGCTTGGGAGCTGGGCCCATCTTCCTGGGCACTGTGTCCTCGGAGCTACACAGACCCTGACCCTTAGTAGTGTTCAGCAACCGAACAGAACGAATGAGGGAGGGAACGAATGAATGCATGCATGGGTGGACACTGGCCTCCAAAACTCTCTCCTTGCTTTAGACCTGCCCATCACCCTCCACACTTGCTGGCCTGCTGCTAGTTCTCCAGGCTTCTGACCTCATGGTCCATTACACTCACTCAGTCACTCATTCATTCATTGAAACAGCATTTGCTGAGCACCTTCCCTGTGCCAACACATTTCACCTGGCTGGCGCCAGGACCCCAGATTGCAGCCAG
>CAUYQV010145108.1:0-43820 GCA_963574575.1 Galagoides demidoff | reverse complement strand
GGACTGCAACAGTAGCAAAAGAGGTCAGGAATCTCTTTTTTTTTTTAGATGAAGCCTCAAGCTATCCCCCTGGGTAGAGTGCTATGGCATCACAGCTCACAGCAACCTCCAACTCCTGGGCTCAAGCGAGTCTCCTGCCTCCACCTCCCAAGTAGCTGGGACTACTGGCGCCCGCCACAACACCCGGCCATTTTTTGGTTGCAGCCATCATTGTTGTTTGGCGGGCCCGGGCTGGGGATTCAAACCCGCCACCTTAGGTGTATGTGGCTGGCGCCTTAGCCGCTTGAGCCACTGGCACCAAGCCAGAGGTCAGAAATCTCTTAAGTAACCCAGTGCTTTTTGTCACCAACTCTATTTCCATTTGCATTTTGAATGAATAAACTGAGTGGAGAATCATGAGGACTGGGAGGAGAAAAATCAAGCAGTGCCTTCTTTTATAGGAAACAGTTATTCTCTGTTGGATATTTCTCATGCTTGCCACCAAAAATAGACCAAGAGCTTCCTTACCTTTCACTCACTGAACAAACGTGGCAACAGCCCATTTCTCAGGTCTTGGAGTGAAAGCTTTTTTGAAAAAGTCCAAATTCTCTCTACATCTCTAATATATTGATTAAGAATGAAGCGATAAAGTCCTTCTTCTATCACCTGAAAACTTGGGAAACAGACAAACAAGGATTCAGACCCTAGCTCTCACAATATATTAGCTCTTGGCCTCACTTTCCTCGTCTGTAAAATGAGCACAATCCTAGAACTTCATGCAGAGAGTTGTGTACTGGTTAAAGGAGATTTTGAACCATCTTTTCAGTACAGGCTCCACAAATCTTAACTCTATTTATGATTGAAACCATCATGACGGTGGTTTGACAGATGCTACCCACTGTGTTACATGCTTTAAAAACATTTTGCCATTTATTCATTACACAATGTTAGAGGTAGGTGCGATTAGTGTCTTCACTTTACAGAAGAAGAAACTGAGTCATAAAACAAGCATGTTGTTACTATTTTTGTTCTCGATCACGGCCATCAGCACAGGTCCTGCAGAAGTGTCCTGCTGAGAGGAGCTTTCTCAGAGAGGAAACAACTGGGTCTCACACTCGGAAGGGCTGTCTGTAGATCTCTGGGTCACCTGGAAGGTGGGTGACCCAAATTAAGTGGGAGGGCAGAATCCCATTCTTATACCCTCAGGGACATTTTCTGATCTGCCAAGAATTGGGGGCGGGGCATGAGGTCATGCCAGTCCTTGAGCTTTTGACTTTCTCACTATTTCTTTTCATTTCGTGTCTGCAGGCAACTCCCCATCCGATGAGTCAGAGGAGCGAGAAAGAGACCCCAAGGTGCTGACGTTCCCAGAGTACATCGCCAGCCTGTCAGACTCTGGCACCAAGCGCATGGCAGCTGGAGTCCGCATGGAGTGCCAGAGCAAGGGACGATGCCCCTCGTCCTGCCCCCTGTGTCATGTGACATCCAGCCCTGACTCCCCTGCCGAGCCAGTTCTGCTGGAGGTGACCAAAGCAGCCCCCCTCTATGAACTAGTGACCAACAACCAGACCCAGAGGGTAAGAGGCCTGGAACGCTTGGCTCTGGGAATTATCGGCAACAACAGAGGGCTTTCCAAATGGCACAAGGAAGTGACAGGGCGCAGTTGAGCACCATGCTAGCATATGGATAGTGAGGCATTTTGTTAAGCTTATCCAGGGACCTAATTTGCTTAGATTTGCATGTTTGCATTTTAAGTCGAAATCATTGCATCCACAACACCCACGGTGATATGATTTAGGAGTCACAACTGAGCACTTGGCACTTGTGTACAACTTAAGCAAAAAGAGTTGGAAGGAAGCAGGTAGATAGGGAGGCACAGCGTTTGCAGTCATCAAAGTCCTTGTTCAGAGAACCCTCAGGCCTTGGGAATGCTTGTGCCAAGGTCATGCGAGGAGGCTCAGCTCTGTCTCATGGCTTGTGGGCTTCGGAGGTGGGCCAGCTCCTCTAACTGAGCTCCAAGCCTGGGCCAGCTGCCACTGGACAAAGAGGAGCATATCAGGCACTGGTCCCAAAGGGAAGGATCTGGCTGCCTTGGCCTGGAGGGGGTTGGTTTTCTGCCCATCACTCTGCCTCTAAGACTAAAACGCCATGGTCACACAGATTTTTTTTTTTTTAATTTGTGCAACAGGGTCTCATTCTGTTACCCTGGATAGAATGCTATGGTGTCACAGCTCACAGCAACCTCAAACTCCTGGCCTCAAGAGATCCTCTAGCCTCAGTCTCCTAAGTAGCCGGGATTACAGATGCTTGCCCCAACACCCAGTTAGGTTTTCTATTTTTAGTAGAGAGACTTGCTCAGTGTGGTCTTGAACTCCTGAGCTCAAGCAATCCACCTGCCTAGGCCTCCCGGAAGGCTAGGATTACAGGCGTGAGCCACCACTCCCTGCCGCACAGATCTTTTGTATGCCGCAAGGTCATGACACGCCCTAGCCAATCTTCCTTTGCCTCTGCCGCTCCCTTTGCAAAGATGCCAGGGGAAAATGAATGGGCCCAGAAGGAGAGGCTGCAGAAATGTGGCAGAGCCCACGTCTCAGCTCATTTCCTACCTCTCCAACCTGCTCAAGGACAGAGCGATCAGAGCGCATCAAAGCACACAACAGCATCAACAACAACCAAGGAAAAACAAGGGCACTCCAGGTGTGGGACTTCTGAGACTGTGAGCAAAGGCAGCCTTGGGGACAGAATGTAGCCGGAGCCACAGCCGTGAGCGGCTCACCTGCCTGAGAGGTGTGCCGGGCCAGGTGGGGTGATAATTGCTTTCTTTTTTCCCCTGTAAGGAACACCTGGTGTGTCACAGTTTGTTTCATAGGTAACGCTCAGCCAACAGGAGGGATTTTTGTATGTGCATGTGTTTCTTGCCAGCCCGCCTCTGCCACAGATATTTCATGGAATGTTTGAAAATAAGGTTTTTTGCAGGAACACAAAGATAAATTGTTTCATGGCCTACAAATGCCTCCCCAGTCTGAGAGAGGTGGACGAGGGAAGAGGTGTGGAAAAGAGACACCAGTGGAGAAGAGGGGGCTGGAAAGGATGAAAGGGGATGGGTCACTTCAGAGACCCAGAGCCTCAGTGGCTTCAACCCAGCACCCTGCCCACCCTTACCTGCCCCATGTGGTCTCCCATGAGCACCCCAGGCTGCCACGGCTAACACCCCAAGAGCTTCTGGGCCGCTTGCCTGGGAGCAGTGGAGTCAGAAAGCACGTGCCCAACCGTCCTGCAGAGTGGATGTGCAGAGCTACTGAGCAGATGTATGGGGCTGCGGAGGGGAGGAGGTCCGGGGCAAGGGGGATGCAGTTGGCATTTGCTGAGGCATCACCACACCTCCGTCCTTCCCTTTCTCCCTGCACAGACAGTCTCAAGAGCAGGGTGGGGAGATGTTTCCATACAGCCATATTTTAAACGCTTTAATGTCTGAATGCATAGATAAGGAGCCCCTGGCTAGAGTTCGTCACCATCACACGTTCCTTCCTCTGATTTTCTAAATTTGCCCTTTCTGAAGAGTGAAGGCGGGAGTGGCGAAGCTAAGCAAGAGGAGAAAGGGGCTAAGTCATGACATCAGCATTCAGTGTGTGTTTTTCTCTCTTCCTCCCTGGCATATCGTTGGGCCCCTTTCCTGGTCTCACTTGTCCTCTTCTGATAAGTTTTGAGGCTCTATTTCAGTCTAATCTGATCTGTGATTATGGTAAAGAAACAAATAGGTCGGACCCTATAACCAAGCAGGTATCTCCAACCCAACAATCCTGCACTCATGGTTTTCCACCCCAAACCCATCCCTGTTGTGCTCCTACCCCGTTGAGTGGCACCATCTTCCACCAAGTTGCCCACACTGGAGACCAGCGATGCTTCCTAGAATATCCCTATCATTCCCAACATCTCTTCCATTGTCAAGACCTACAGATATCTGTTGAATGCATCTTCTTTTTATGATACCTCTGTCACGGCCTAAGTATTTCAGGCATCCGTTGTGATTTCTGGGTGCCATCTTACACAGAACCCTTCTTAGGGCTCTTCCACCTAGAACCAGTCTATCTAATATGAACTTCTGATCACTTTCCATCAAAGTAATTTAATGGCTCTGTAGAATCCCTTGAATACCATCTAAAGTCCTTAGCAAGCATTATGAGCCAGTTTGTGATTCAATTTTGTCCTCAATTACATAGTTAGATAATTACCACTCTATACCTTATACTCTATGCTCCAAAATTTAACTCCTTAGACCTCTTCCAACACAACACATTGTCTCTCCTCCATCTGGCCCTTCACACTTCAAACTCACAGTCCCAAGAAGGTCCTCTCCCCCATTTCTGCCACTGGCAAACTCCTCCTAGTACTTCAAGTTTCTGCCCAAATACCACCAGCTGTCCAGAATCCTCCCTTCCTATGGACCAATGCCGGTATTTCTTCATGTATCTCCTATTGTGTGCGTACACACCCCTTTTACAGCTCACAGCCATCACCTGTTGCCACAGTTGTTTACTCCCCTCTGGACTGGGAGAAAGAAATGCTTTTTCCTCTATGATATCCTAGGGCTGAGCCGTGGTTGGTTCCCCACTAAAGAAAATGAATGAATGGATGAAAAGAATGGACAAATAAATGGATGGATTTGGCCTAAAATTTGAGCCACTCTCCTTAGAGGAAAACAATAACAAAAGTTGGACAATTTTATTTCTTTTCTGGAATCAGGATTAAATCTGCTAACAAATGTGAATTCCTCATGCAATGCCTGGCACATCATACGTACTGAAAAAAAAAATGCAATTTCTTTCTCTTTCTTTCCAAATTGGTTCCTTCTTAATCTTCTACCCTCATCTAAGTATTTGCAGTTACCTGTTGCCCAGGATTCGGAGAGCAGGAACTCTTATGGAGTGAATCAAACGTGGAAAATTAAAGCTTTTAAGAAATGGGGTTTAAAATGTTTGTCCTCATAGGTGTTGGTCCTTATTCATTTTGATTGAATATCTGATCATGTTCCTCCCCTTGAAAATACTTTAAGGACTTAGCATTGCTCTTGAAATGTGACCCTGCCTTGCTGTGACCCCAGGGCCCAATGTCCCAGTCCTGGCTGCCCCTCATTCACTATCTTTTTGCCCTCCACTCTCTCTCACAGACTAACATTTTTCAGTTTATTTTAGAAGTCAAGCTTCATCCAGGCTGGTTTTCTTCATAGTTTGTGTGTGGTTGTTTGTTTTTACCTGAAACATTACTCCAACTTTTGGAGCCAAATAACTTTTGTTTTTAAATTTCAAATTCATATGAGGGTACAGATTTTTAGGTTATATTATCCTGACATCCAAGGTAAAATTCAAGTTGTAATAGAGCCCTTCACTCGGAGGGCCGTGCTGAACACACTCACATTGTGCACGGTAGGTGAGATCCCGCCAATCACCCTCCTTCTCTCTCCTCTCCCCTCCCCCTTGATAGACTGTATTTATGTTTTATTATTCATGTGGACATATAATTGTTTATTGATTTCATATTAGTATTGAGTACATTGGATTTTTTTTCCCCATTCTTGAGATACTTTGCTAAGAAGACTGTGTTTCACCTCCATCCAGGTAAATAGTAAAGTCTTCATTTTTTTCTTATGGCTGAATAGTACTCCATGGTATGTGTATACCACAGTTGTTAATCCATTAATGGGTTCCAAACTAACCAACTTAACTTTTGATGTATTCCCCAAAGCTCAGCTCAAAAGTCACACCCTCATGGAGGCCCTTGCAAAGCCCTCTAGAGACTGCCTCCTTCCTCATCCCTTCTGCCACCGTGTGTACTCACAACATCTCACCCTTTTCCTTTAAAGCCTTTATCATGAGTGTGACTATTTTATTATTTATGCAACTTTTACATTTTGTTAGATTTGTGCATACGAGGGCCATATGTGTCTTGTGCATCACTGTGTCCTTAATGTTTAACTCAGCAAATGGCCCCTGTGGATGCTTAATTGTTGACTGAGGACTCTCTAAGGCAGCAGTCACAATTTCTTTTCTATTTATTCTGCCTATCTCAAAGGAAGTTTCATGGCATTTAAACAATGCACCTTTTGATTGTAATATGGTTTCTTCAACCAGAGAAAACAGTAAGTCCTGCTGTGCAACAGGCTTAAAGCCGGGAGCTGGAGGATACAGTGTTCCTTGAGAGTGTTTGATGGGAAGAGCCACAGGTATCCAGAGTCATGCTGAACTTCATCCAGGCACTACCCCACTCACTAGCCTGTGACCTTGAACAAGTCCCCTCACCTGTTTGACTCTTAGTTTCTTCCACTGTAAATGTTGGTAACTGTCAAAGTGTTAGCAGCCAACAGGGCCTTATAGATTATAAAACTCTGCACAAGTTATAGTTATAATCAAAAATTGCCTCCCATTCCCTAGGGGCTCCAGTCTGGATTGGAGGTCAGTTGTTCCAACTACTCTAACTTAAGATGGCCTGTGTTACTTACATTCTGAAAGAATAGAACATAGATACTGGCTTTAGGTGTAATAATTTTGATTTTTGTAGAGTTACCTTTTTTCTTTTTTCCCTTCCTTTTTCTTTTTTTTTTTTTGTTTCCTTTTTTTTTTTTTTTTTTATGGGACAGAGAGTTAATTTATAACCCTCGGTAGACTCTGTGGTGTCCCAGCTCACAGCAACCTCCAACTCCTGGCCTTAGACAATTCTCTTGCCTCAGCCTCCTGAGTAACTGGGACTACGGGTGCCCACCACAATGCCTGGCTATTTTTTTTTTTTTTTTACAATTTGGCCAAGGCCGGGTTCAAACCTGCCACCCTCGCTATATGGGGCCGGCGTCCTACTCACTGAGCCACAGGCACCGTGCTTCCCTTCCTTTTTCTTTTCCTTATTTTTTCAACATTCTTAATATCCCCCTCTTCTTTTTTAATGTTTTAGTCTAAACTTTTCCAGGAGCTAAGTTTCCTTTCTCTGATTTACGAGTTAGGTATGGGTGTGCTGAGAGAGGAGCAGGGATCGAGGAATCAGAAGGAACAGTTGACACTTCAAAGGTTGCACTAACCCAGAGAAGAGGCTCTGACCTTAGGTGTCTTGAATCAGCCAGGCTCCCTGTGGCAGATCTCACCCTCTCCCCTCCCCTGGGCTGGGGTCAATGCAGCCGGGCTGCACTGAGGGGTCAGTACCCCATCAGGATCCACCAACTCACCAGGGAATCTCCCTGTCACAAATTCTATTACCTCACTGTCCTAATTTTGTCATTTTGTCCTTTTTACTTAATAGTAAACATGTCTGTGAAACCACTGAATATAAAGAATTCTTCTAGGCTCTTGACAGATACAAAGCTCTACAGAATATTCAACTCCATTATTCAGAGACAATAATAATTGCTAACATTTATAGGTGACTAATGTGTACCAGTACTATGCATATATTATTTTATTTGGCATACATTATTCCATTTAATTGTCATAGAAACTCTGTTAGGAAAGTGCTATTTTTATTTCATTTTGTCATTGAGAAAACTGAGTTCACGTAAATTGCTCAAGGCCATGGGGCAGTCATGGGCAAAGTTGGAGCTCACACCCAGGAGTACTGTGCAGGGCACAGTTGCTAGACTGTGTGCCACATCGCTTCTCCTGTTCATGATCTACTAAGATCTAATGCCTGGTCACAGCTCAAGGCAGAATTGCATAAATACCATAAGTATGATACAATATTTGCTGAGAGAACACAAAGGGATTACTAGGATGGATGGGATGGGGAGGGCAGGTGACAGTACAGAGAGAGGTATTAGTTTTTTGTTTGTTTCCTTTTTTTATTGTTAGGGAATCATTAGGGGTACAAAGAACTAGGTTACACTGCTTGCATTAGTTAAAGTCCCTCTTACAATTGCGTCCCAAGAGGCGTGTCACACACTGTAACCCCCCTTCCTCTCTCCACTCCCCCATTCCACCACCCCCCACCATGTACTAGCATCAATTGTCCTCATATCAGAATTGAGTACATTGGATTCTTGCTTCTCCATCCTTGTGATGCTTTACTAAGAAGAATGTGTTCCACCTCTATCCAGGTTAATAAAAAAGGTGTAAAGTCACCATCTTTTTTAGTGGCTGAATAGTATTCCATGGTATATATTACCATAGCTTGTTAATCCATTCCTGGATTGGTGGGCATTTAGGTTGTTTAACTGTAAATTGAGGTGCTATAAACAGCCTAGTGCTAGGTGCCTCTGGGAAGAGGGAAGAGTGGCCACCAGAAGACAAGAGGTAGAGAGGTCATCATTCCTAGAGCCTGAGGTATAGAATGATGGAGTGGAAAATGAGGGAGATAGTGGCTGGAATGTGACTTGCTTCCCAAGTGACATCCCTTAACCGCAGAAACAAGCTATTATGCCAAAGGGAGAGGACACTTCTGATGTCATTTTGTCAGAAATAGTTCTTTCCACCTAGAAATGGATACAGTGGTAGTGGCCCTTGCATGCCCCTTGGAAAGTACTGGGGACTCAATGGAATTGGGGAACTTGGGGAACCCATGACCTACAAGGCTCCAGCTTCCCAGAAGCAATGTCCCGGACTTAAGAGTTTTAGACACCAAAATGGTGAAGTGGGGACGTGGAAGTCATTTAGGGCTGTGCAGATCCTTGGAGCTCTGCCTCTTGATTCTCATGGCCTAGCCTTGGCTTCCTTGTACTCACCCTTTCCCATGCTCTCTTGTGCAGCTCTTGCAGGAGGCCACCATGAGCTCTCTCTGGTGCTCAGGGACAGGAGATGTCATCGAGGACTGGTGTCGGTGTGACTCCACCGCCTTTGGAGCCGACGGACTCCCCACCTGTGCACCTCTCCCGCAGCCCGTGTACGCTTTTCCTTTCCCTGCCTCTCCCTTGCGCAGACGTCGGCATCAGCACCACCCTGCAAGCACATACTGAGTGTCCACTATTTACAGATCAGTAGACAGGGTACCAGGGAACAGAAAGAGGAATATGACAAAGGGCCTGCGTTCAGAGAGCTTGCAGCCACCAGGGAGGCAAGTGGTTAGTATAGGAGAAGCTGTGACTAATGTAACAAGCAACATTTGAAGAAAGTATGAGGAGGGAATGGCCGAATCTGAATCTGGGAAACAATGAAGGCTTCATGAGGACGTGGCAGGAAGTAGGACAACATAGCGAGAAGATAATCAGGCTGAGAGAGCAGCTGCAATGGGAGAAGTGAGAGGTCTCTAACGAGACCTTATAGATCTTGACCAACAATCCAAGCACTTCTCAAACTCTGGGTGCCAGGCAGTGTTGAGCAGTTAGATACTGTTCATTTAATAGAGAGGGAAAAGGTTCAGAATGGATTGGAGATTTTTTCCAAGGTGATAACACCACAAGCAGAACCAGGGCTAAGAGGCATACTGTTAGCCATTGCTGTATAGAGGGAAGAAAAGTGAGAGGTGATTTGGGGTAGAACCAGTAGGACTCGGTGGCTGACTGACAGTGGGGGTGAGGAGGAAGGAGCCGTGGTGAGTGAACATAAGACGTTTTCCTTTGTTGGCTGGAAAGATGAAAGAGACACAATGGAGGGTTAAAAAAAGCATGAGAGCACACGCAGTTTTGCTAAAGAGGCCAGGTCCATTTGGGCTTCCTTGGAGTTAGAGCAGTGCAGTGCTACAGAAATGTTCAGTGTGCAGACAGAAAGATAGTCTGGACCTCTGCAAAAAAGTAAACACTAGTGATAAGACAATTTCAGTCAGCACCAAAGAAATGACAGGTGCAGCCACAGCTAGGAGAAAGGACGTCCCAGACATTTCTGCAGAACCGCAGTATCAGGTGGGAGGAGCGGAGGGCTGGAGATGACCATCGGGGTGTCTGCATTTGAAGGGTGAAGAGGGTGAAGTGCTGCAAGGTGCCTGAGAGTGAACATGCCCAGTCTCCTCCCCTCAGTGAAAGACTAGACAAAACTGGGCAAGCGGAGGGCCAGGGCCTGAAGCTGGGGCCCTTGGTAGACTCTGACGTGGCATCTGCTTCAGGAGCGAAGCCACAGAAATGCCAGGCCTGCCGGGAGGATGAGCTGGTAGAGCAGGCGCCCTTGCTGATAAGGCAAAAGAAGCCCAGAGCAAGGAACAGGCCCCATGTCACTGGGGGCTGAGTAAGCAGGAGCAGTGGCTGAGGGAAGAAAGCAGCCACCAAGAGCTGCCCTCTGGCCTGAGTGCAGGCGGGCAGTTAAGAGGCAGGACGGAGCCAGAGGAAAGCCGGGGAAGGGGGGGATGCAATGGCGGCCAGTTGTTACAAGCCACTGTCTTCTCTTCTGCTGTCTTCTCTGGGTAGGAGGTTTTAGATGCACCAACTGTTGGCTTCTTCCACTTTCTAATCATGACTTGGAGCTCTTGAGTAAAAAAAGAAGCAGTTACTGTTAATAAAAGTCCTCGCATTTATCGAAAAAGAAGCCACTAAGATAACCTGGGGCTGTTAGACTGATTCACTAGACCCAGCACTGGAGCTACGAAACAGTCGTCGGGTGGACACAGATCCAGTCATCAGGTCCTAGGGCTTGTTTAAAATAAACCAACATTTACTAAACCTCATACCAAAGGATCAAACTGGGCTAAATTTTCATAAACAGGAAATGTCCATTAAAGACTTGACTTTTCTTGTCAACTCTGATCTCATCCTTCAGTAGCAGACCTTAGTTTCAGCTGGAAATAGAAAGGCACTCTGGTTTTACACACAAATCCGTGTAATCATATACAGTTCTGTTTCTCAGAAGAGGCTGGGTTTGGTCCATATTTTCACAGAAATTGAGTTCTCAGAAAATCTTACGTCTTACTTACTGAAGCCTCCTAATGCTTTTTTCTTCAAAATAGGACTCTGCATATGACTCTAATTAATGAGTTTGTCAATATCCGCACTGTTTTGGGTCTAGTCCATCTTTAATGTCATGTGCAGACTATGTGCTCCTTCATCGTAAGCCATATGCAGAAGGCCATGTGGTTTGTATTATTTCCCCCAGTAGAATTCCTTACTGCTGCTCCCACAGCCTCCTATGAAGTCTCGTTGAAGTTCTTATCACATTTCCTAAGTCACATGTATAATTGCATATTTCTAGTGCCCACTAAACTCCATAAGAGCAGGGGCCGGGGTGGGCTTGTGCACCACGGCATCCCCAGCCGCAAGCTCATCCTTGTAAGTGATGGGTGATTCATAGATGTTTGCGAAATAATCCGAAAACGGTCTGGAATGGTTCGTTCACAGTGTCTTGGCCAGTGATTCTTGAAATCAGTGGTTCTAGGCACCTGGGAGGCTAGGGGAGGGAAGGAGGGCCAGGATTAGGGGTGGTCATGAGATAAGGGAACAAAGGATGAGGTGAATGGCAGGGTACTTGTCAGGGAGGGAGGCTGGAGTGAGTAGAAACTGGGAAAACTCCAAGAACCCAGTGGTCTAGGAAGAAACAGCAAATTGGAAGCAAGAGGGAAACCTGAGACACATACAAGAAGTCAGAACAAGGCAGTGAATTGAAACCACTTGGACAGTTAGGAGATCCAGACCAGCAAATGTCAACAATGATTATTAAGTTTATACAAGGTACAGAGAGGTATGAGACAGCAAGGCAAGACAGTGGTCAAAATGGACAACTTGCAAAGCATGAAGAGACTGTGAAGGGGAGAAAGCAAGCAAAGGCCAGAATTCATAGACACCCAAGATCAAAGACAGAACCTATGCCGGCAGATACAGATATCACCCCCTAAGGGGAACTGTGGTCAGCTTTTTCTTGCCCAGGGAACTCCTGCTAGAGCACTGCTTCCACACAGGCTGTTCACGGCCCAGCCAACAGGCAGGGAAAGGTACATTAGCACCCATAACAAGAGGGGAAGCCGGGGTTTCCCCCACCAGCAGGACAGATCTTGACAACAGTACTGAAGCTAAATGAACTGTGGCCTTTTTAGTGTGAGGTTCTCCTGAATGCTGCTGTCAATAGGTCTTTACATGTGCATTATGTAGACGTTCTCTTAATGTTTTCCAAGAGGAAATCCTGAATTATAATAGTTTCAAGCTATACCAAGTAGTACTACCCGCCAAACCCTCCTCTGACCCATGCAACGCGCATTCAGTCATCTTTGCCTTTCCTACTTATTTATTTACAAACAGCAGCTGAGTTTCTAATGTGTAACAGGCACTTGATGCATAAAACATAGATCTTGGAGATCCTCAAGAACCTCCCTATCTAGTACAGTGGTTCTCAACCTTCCCAATGCCTCAGCCCTTTAATACAGTTTCTGTGGATCGACCCACAGGTTGAGAACCGCTGATCTAGTGGATGAGACAGGCCCGCAAAGAGGTCATTTTTGTAGTTGATTGAAAAAGAAGAGGTTCCACTGTAACACTTGAGAAGTGCCCCGTGGTTGCCGTTGGGCCCTCAGTTCATGTTCCTTTCTGTCTGCACATAGCCTGAGACTCTCCACCGTTCACGAACCCAGCAGTACCCTCGTGGTCCTCGAATGGGAACACTCAGAGCCACCGATCGGGGTACAGATTGTAGATTACCTCCTCCGTCAAGAGAAAGTCACTGACAGGATGGACCACTCTAAAGTGGAGACAGGTGAGCGTCCTCTACTTCATGGGCTAATCTTGGTCCAAGGTGGTAAAAAATGAAAGAAAAATGCCCTGCCTGACAGCTGGGCTCCAGGTCCTCGGTATCATTGGGGAATGCAGCAGAAGGAGGGAGAAAAAGAAGCCCTTGCTCCTTCCAAGCAGCAGCCATCTTGTCCATTTAAGAATTCTTGCGTGGTGAGCAGCCGACAAAGTCTTGTTTTGATTTTGCTTTTCTTCTGGTTTATAAACGAGGTGTCCGTTTCATTGCCTCCAGGCCCACTCACAAAGATACAACAATACAGTACACTAGTTATCCTAGCCCACAATTAGGAAACAATCCTCCCCTAACCACTGCCATGATTACAGAAAAAGAAAAAAAAATTCCTTTGCTAATAACCCCCCTCCAGGCAGAAGCCTGTGCAAACAGAGGCCTTGCCCGTGTCTTGTCCTAAAGCAAACTCTGCTTTTGTCGGTCCAGCTAAAAGAAGGAAACCTTAACGTAGTGGAAACACCCCAAGAAAAACATTCCATGCTTTAGTAGTTCACTGTCTACACTTAGGAAATGTCAACATGGATAATCCCTGAAGTTTACGCATGAGATGTGGTCAGCAGCAGCGTGGTGGCATCCACACTCTAATTCAGGGTACATGGCTCCTGGTGAACCTATCACTGAGGGCTGGGGACCTATCCAGCTGCCTTCAGGCCTAGAGAGCTGCCTATGCCTTCAGGGGCCCTTTCCCTGTGTGCACAGGTATCACTAACATTTGGCAGTGACCGCTGACCCGCATAGCTATTCTCTGTCTGTGCCAGAAACATTTTATGAAAGAGCTGAAAGTGCGTCTTGCCTTAGTTGTTTCTGAGCTAACTCTAGACAAAAGGCTCTAAACTGATGGGTTAAATATGTAACATCCAGAAAAGATCATTTCTTCTAGTTTTCTTTGTTCTATGAGGAATTTGAGAAGATTGGGGACTGAGCGATTTTAATATTAAGTTCTATCAAGTTGATTCCATCTCCTCATTGCTCGGTCATTGCTGTTTCTCACTCCTGTTCCATTCCTTCCCCTCCGGGCAGAAACAGTGCTGAGCTTTGTGGATGACATCATCTCTGGAGCAAAGTCTCCTTGTGCCATGCCATCGCAGGTGCCCGACAAGCAGTTCACCACCATCTCTCTGATCATACGATGCCTAGAACCGGACACCATTTACATGTGAGTAACACAGCCCACACCTGACGAGTGATCCCTTACCCTCAATGTCCCAAAGCTTTTCACTGGTCTCTTGTTGTCACTTGAGCTCCCTTGGAACACTGTTTTTCTTTTCTTTTTTTTCTTTTTTTGAGACAGAGCCTCAAACTGTCCCCCTGGGTAGAGTGCCGTGGCATCACAGCTCATAGCAACATCCAACTCCTGGGCTCAAGCGAGTCTCTTGCCTCCGCCTCCCAAGTAGCTGGGACCACAGGCGCCCTTCACAACGCCCGGCTATTTTTTGGTTGCAGTCGTCATTGTTATTTGGCGGGCCGGGGCTGGATTTGAACCTGCCACCTTGGGTGTACATGGCTGGCGCCTTAGCCACTTGAGCCACAGGCACCGAGCTGGAACAGTGTTTTTCAACCTTTCTTATCTCACCGCACACTTGAACCTATAGTTAAACTTCTGTGGCACACTTAAATGATTTTGATGGGGGGTGAAGAGTAAAAAATAAGAATAGACTTACTGTTGCTTTGAGCTTCTTTTGAAAATAATTTAATTAATGATCTTTAAATGTTTCCGTAGCATGCCAGTTGAAAATCCCTGCCTTAGAGACTCAGTAAGAGATGTTGAGTCTCCAAAGTCGTATCCCAATTGGCATTATTAGAAAGAAATTTCTTGAGTGCTCAGATATAGGAGTGGGAAAGATCTAGAAAGATACAATAGTCCTGTTCCTCAAGGAGTTTGCGACGTAGGGGGAAACATATAAAAAAATCTAGCTTTAACATAAGACAGGATGAAATCAATGTTAGACTGAAGTGCACGTAACATGTTGTAGAAGAGAAAATTACAAAGTAATTAATTCCGACTTGAGTGGGTATCATCCGAGCTGGGCTGGGTAGAATTTCACTAGGTAGAGGAATGTTGGAAAAAGCACACCAGGCTCAGGAAAAAGCAGGGGGAAAGGTGAAGAAGCAAGAAGGGAAATGGAGCACATAGTCAAGTAGGGCTGAAGCAGATGGGGAGGAAAAGGGAAAGAAAGCAAGTGAGGCTGGAGAAACAGTGACCACTGTCAGTCAAAGGAGACTATTGTTATTTGTTTCTTTTTTGAGGGAAGGAGTAGGATACCAAGAGTTCCATGTTAGAAAACAAGCTCTGGTGGCATTGAAGTAATTTATAGAGGTGAAATATGGTAAGCATTTTTCTTTAAAGAAAATACAGTGAACTGTATCACGGCCTTTGGAATAGCCCTATTCTCTCTGTGAACTCTTCCCCATTTCTCCCTGTACTTTGGGAACCTTTGCAAACTATTTGTGAAGCAGAGATATAAAAGATACCAAAAGAGGAGAGATAGTGATAGCATCTAAGTCATGATGGAAAAAAGTGGGCACGAAGGCAGAATTCATAGTGATGTAGTTCTGGGACCTTTTGACCCCATCGGTATGAAAAACATTCAACAGTTTGTAGATGAGGTCACAAGAATAGAGTCAGTGTTTCCAGAGTAAATCATTTCCATTTCCACAGTTAAAGAGTTCAAAGATGAAGAGCACTAGAAATGTGAATGGCACTGATTGCGAGATGAACTTGGATGTTCAGGCTGAGTATCTTCCACGCAGAAAAGAGGTATAACTATGGGCTGTGCATGACAAAAGTAAAATACATAAAGACGAGTGATATTCTAGAGGCTCTGGACAGTATGTATAGACACCGGTGATAATACTGAGACCACGGATGTCCTCCTCCATTTTGGGCAATGCCACCGGTTCCATGACCCTCATCAGCTCTCTTGATAGGGGGCAGCTGCTCCTTCATCAGGAGGAGAACAGGCTTTAGGAGTGCAGACTACTTAATTTGCTGCAAGACGTCTCAAACTCAATGAAACTTGAATTGCCATTTACAATAAGGGCCCAACAATCCCAAGTTGTGACTAAGTCACGGTTGGTAATTAGGAATTTTAGTTTCCTATGAACCAGAGCCTGGCGTGGTGGTGTCAGGAGTGCCACTCTCCTCACATCGGCCTGACCTGGCTCCATTTCTGATCAAAGATGGAGGTCAATACTTTCTTCCACTCCTGCTGTCTGTGATGATCTTCCAGTATTGCCTTTCTATATCTTGTAAAACAAGAACCTTCTATCAATGTTGGTAATTGAAGAAATTGGAGACAGCGCACAGGGCAGAGGAAGAAACGGCCGGTCCCCACTAGGTGGCGCTGCAGATCGTAAGGCGAGGGCTGGGCTGGCGGCCTCAGAGCCGCTTTCCTCCCGGAGGACGATTGGGGAAGTCCAGACCCACTCCTCGCCCTGGAGCGAGATCTGAGAAAACGTGGGCCCCAAGCCTGCTTTTGTGTCTAACCACCAAGTTAGCAAGACACTTAAATTTTCTACAGCTAAGTTTTCTTACTATGAAATGAGAGGAAGGTGGCCTTTATGGACAGCTATGCGTGGCGGCTTTACACCCAGTGTCTCTGACAATCCTCCAACTCTGAGATGGGGTGATAGCTGAAGAAAGTGAGGTTCAACGAGACTGAGGAACTTCCCCAGGGTCACACAGCTAGTTATGTGGGGTTTCCACGCACTGTATCTCATTCCCCAGCCACTGCAGGTCCATGAACTCATGATCCCATGTGGACAAACAGAGCTGCCCCCAGCCTGCCACCCACAGCACCAGAGCTGCCTTTCAGCTCAGCTGCCTGCCCTGGCAGCCCGTGTATGACATGGCTCTGGCAAGGGTCTGTGGCACAAACAGTTAAGAGCCCCTTGCTGAAAGGGATGTTAAAATGTGTGTGGTCCAACATCTTCATTCTACAGATGAGGAAACTGAGGCCACAGTGGAAAGGTGACCTGCCAGCTTGCCAGCCCTCTGCCCCTCGGCACAGCACGTGCTCACAGGAGGGGTGCTGTCTTTTTAGCAAACAAGTAAATCAGGAGAAAAGGGAGCCAGATCCAGGGGTTCGGCAGAAACCACCCCTCCTGGAGTTGGGAGTGGGAAGACAGAGACAGCAGCTGCTCTTGGCAGGAGGTTTAAGGGTCTTCCATGTATAGGTTTCAGGGTTTTCAGCCTGGAACCCAAAGCTGGCACTGGACTGTGTTGTTACACAAGCACACGGGTCCCCATCAGGGACGTCACCAGGTCCCTAACCATGGATAGGACAGTAGCAGGCCACAGAAGTGGAAGGAACCCAGGAGCTTTGGACGAGCCATTAGACTGGGCACTGAGCTTCTTGCTTCTCCCCACTAACCCCAGCTAACCCTCTGGCTGCCCTGCGAGGCCTCAGTGTAGCCTTTATAAATGTAGCCATGAAGCCACAGAGCCATGAAGGAGAAGGCCTTCCTTGAATGACCACAGGTGGCATTTCCACATGAGAATGTGGAAAGTGCTCCCGCACCATCCCAGTGAAATAAATGAGCCACTTCTCTGGACAAGAGGCCGGCACTGTAGAGGAATGGCTCTGAGGCCAAGCTCCATTCCTATTTAGAAGGCTGGGTGAAGTGTGTCTTTTCATGATATTCATATTTAATGAAATCTACTTTTCATGCTTCATATTAAAAGTAAAGTATGCTATTAAAAATGGTGGACCATCCTGAGCCCAGAGGTCCCACAGGGCAGACTTCAGACCTGCACCTTATTGTCTGATTCCCACAGGGGACAAAAAAATTCCCTGTCACACCTGTGTCGCCTCCATCTAGTAGGAAGTGAGCAAGCCCAAAAACTTACAATGTCATACAAATCCTGGTAGGACTGTCCTCTAGGGGCCCAAGTGAGCCCCTTTCTTTTGCTAGAGAGCCTGACAATAGGGCCCCAGAGGTGGGATCACTTGGTCTTTCTGGAAAACTCTACCCAGATCCTGGTTGTGGCACTCAGCTTTCATCAGAGTCAGGAGGTATGAAGTCCTGTTCTTGCCTGAGGATGATGCTCTGGGGCCAGAATGGTCACGGGGCTGAGCCACAAGCCTGATCCTGTGCCCCGGTCCTCACAGTGGGCTCCCTCTCTTGCTTCAATGCCTGCCCCCAGGCTGCATGTCTGACCCCTATATCAGCCCTGGCCCGTTTCTCACTGCTGAGTCCACCCTGTCTGATGTTCTGTCCCTGCGCATCCAGGCCTGCTTGGTCTTTTCCTGTTTGCCTTCTGGAGCCCTGTGGGAGTTTCTGTAACACAGGTCAGGGCTGTAGTCGGCCTGCTCACAGACTGCTACCCGCCAGCATGTTAAAAGGCCACCGGTCCTAGACTGCCTATGGATGGGTTCCAGCCACCTTTTGTAGCTCACCATCATTTAATCCCAGACTTTTAATTTCTAGAAGTTTCTCTGGGCTATAAAGGGAAATTTTCTAAGCCTTAGGTAACACGTTGATTGTCAGATGGACCCTCTCTCTCAGTCAATCCCCAACCCAGCCCCAATCCTGTCCCAGCTCTGCTTTGTGGAAGGTCTTGCTATAAGGTCTAGCTGAACTATTGGATCCTGAGCTGGGGGCAAGAATGTCCATGCTCACATTAATTCTCACACTACCACGATGAAGCAATTAGTGTAAACTTTAGGCGCCCAGGCTCTCACCATTGCAGCACAGCTGAAGGAAAACAAGAAAGGTGGCATTCATGGTTTTCTATGGGCTGACCACATTGGCTACCAGAGGCCCTGGACACACAGACACCAGAGCTGACTGTTGCAGTTGTGCTCAGATTCCCCTCTGAAAAGCAGAAGCTGGAGTTCCTCTTTTTCTTCTCCATCCAGCTCTATGACCCAGGGGAGGATTTTACATTCAGCCTCTGATAGCCCAGTTTTCATCCTCTTCCTGGGAAGGCTCTTACAGTCTTATCACACTGTTGGGGGATCGTGACATTTCCAGGGACCATGGATTCTTGGTCTACAGTGGGTAGTGTCTCCGTGGAACAGAGTGAGCTGCGTGCTAGGCATGAAGTGTCTAGCCATGTCTAGCCATAGGAGAACAGAGAGACCCTCCACTAGGGCTGTCTTGCATCTCACTTTAAAGAGGGAAATTGTCCTCCATCCTGTGTATAGAGATACCAACTGAGCACAGGACAGAATGGATGAGACAGAAGAGAACTAATGGGATGTGTGCAGTGTCATGAATTCCATCCTGTCGCAGGTCTTCCTTGTATGTTGTCAATCTCATCTCATCCCCACAGTGACTCACAAGTAGTCTTACTGTCCTCTCATCTCTGTCTTATAGATAAGAGAAAAATAAAGCTGTTATTAGCTGTAGCTATAACTATAGCTAAAGTTAGCTATAAGTCCACATGGCTTCAAACCCAAGTCATAGCCATCTATTTCCAAAGACATGCACTCTTTCCCTCAGCTCAGTGACTGTCAAATGCCACCTGGCTTCAGCATCGCCTGGAGGGGTTGGTAAAGCACAGAGCTCTCGTACCCATTCCTGGAATCTCCAATTCAGTAGGTCTGGGGTTGGGAGCTGAGAATTTTCACTGCCCACTAGGTCCCAGGTAATGCTGCTAATGCTGGTCTGGGGACTCTACCTGCACAGCCAGGGTCCTTTGCCCTGATGCTTTCTGTTATATAAAAGCTCACAAACAAGACAGTAAGTTACAACCACAACCCACCAGGAAGCAGGGAGAGGCTAGAGACTGTGTGCTTTCTGCCTGGGGTGATGGCATTTACTCTGCCTCAGGGTGACAAGAGCACCAGAGCTGCAGAGCCTTGGTCCCCAGCCACACTCTCTGATAACCATGCCCTTCCTGCCCCTGCCAGGTTTACCCTGTGGGGAGTGGACAACACAGGACGGCGTTCCAGGCCAAGTGACGTGATCGTGAAGACCCCTTGTCCCGTGGTGGATGATGTCAAAGCTCAAGGTAAGAGACAATGGGGTTAGCAGAGTCCACAAACGGGTGCCCAGGGGCCTCCCTTGCCATGAGGAAAGAAGGATGGAGAGAGTCAAATGGAGCAAGCTGGAGTTCAAGAGGGAAGGGGATGAATTACGTACTGCCTTGCCAGAGGCACTCCTCCTCGGCTCTGCCCTCAGGCAGAAGCCCTCCCCACAGCTCCTTATTCCACACAGTCCATGAGTCCCATGAGTCAAGGAGCCAGGAGGAGAGACACTGATGAAACCCCTCAGCATCGGCAGCCACACACCAGGTGTTTAGGAGTGTGGTGAATCACCTGTGACCCCTTCCCCCAGCATATCAGTGGGGCCACCTACTCTCTTTATTGGCTTTTGTATATTTGAAAGGATTTAAACATGGAAAACCTGCAGGTTTGGAATGAATTACTAAATCACCCCCTCCCTAGCAAAGATGCATCAGAATCTTTAATTCTATATTTTGGAGTTATTCTGGGGCCAGTTCTTCAGTACAGAATCGTCCATCTTCAATACAAGCCCCGCCCCCCACCCCAGGATGTGTCCTGGCTGACCAGGAAGGGTTTGTCCTCAGTGGACACACTGCACAGTGGGCTCCCCTCTCTATCTCCTGATGCTCCCTGGTGGGACACTGCCCTCTCTTCTAAGGTTTTTATATCCCATCCACAACCAGAATTTTTGCATCGTGATTACTACTTCTACAGGGCTCTAGCACTAATAAAAGTGATCTGGTCAACCCCTTACTTAGTAAAAATGAACTGATAACATTTGCAAATTAACAGATGTTGACTGATGCTGGAAGTTTAGGCTGTGCAACTGTCACTCTGAGAAACACTGTGGCCAATCTGCTTTGCTGACACCCCTCAGATCACCTTATCTGTAGCTCCTAAATCCAGTTCTATGAGAATAACTATAAGAGTCATAATTTCAGCATGTCTAAGGGTGACACCAAGATGATGCCAAGTCACGGGGAAGAGTGAACTGAACTACTTTCATCCCACCCACTGATCTTGGAGCACTGTACACCTTCTGAAGGGATTTTCCCACTTACTCTGCATGGCATGTTAAAAGCATGGTTATTTTCAACACAGACACCTGAATTCATCAAGGGCCCTTCTTAAAACGCTTTAATGGATTGCTATTCCTCTCATGACAAAAATATTTAATAGGCGTATTAGGACCTAAGTGGAGTGGTCCTTGCCCCCTTCTCTAGAACATTCTTGCCAACTCCCTTCGTCAGTCTCTGCATTCCAGCCTCCTGCCTGCCTCCTTGCCTTGCCTTTGCACATGTTGGAACTGTCACCTGGAATGCTTTGATCCTTTTCAGCTAATTTGCTGCTCTCAGTCTGAAGGTCTCAGATCCAGGGTCATTTCTTCAGGCAAAAGAGAGCAGGAGCCATGGTTAGGTATGCTCACAGCACCACGCTTCTTTCTTTCGTTTGCTATTGTAATATGTTCTGTCTGTCATTATACCCGGTCTATGAAAAAAATCAGACTCCCCAGAGTTAACCGCTGTTAGCAATGTTACTCTATCTCCAGAAGTTATTCTTTGTAGACAAAAATATGTATGTGTACATGCGAATACATAACTAGACAGTTTTCTTTTAAAAATAAAAATCGAGTCTTAATGTAAAAAAAAAAAAAAAAAATATGTTCTGTCTGTCTACCTCCCTAGACAGCTTGGTGAGATCAGCGCCTCCATCTCTCGTAGCCATACTCTGTCCCTCCTGGAAGGCAGCACGGATGGCTGACTGGCTATAGAGGAACTAAGCCTCTGGAGTCAACAGCCCACATTTAAATTCCTGCTCCACCATTGAGTTGCTTGATCTTGAGCCTGTGACTTCACCCATGCCTCAGTTTACTCATCTGTTACATGGAGGGGTACTCCAGCTAATAAGGTTCTAATGAGAATTAAATCAGTTAATTAATTTAAAATAGTAAAAATAAATAATAATAACCCAGCACCTGGCACACAGTAAATACTCAGTAGATGCTAACTACCGTTATAGTCAGTAACCAAGCATAGGTCTTGCCCTCTACTAAGAACTCACTAAGTATTTACTAAAAGAATAGCACACTGTACCATTTTACAGATGTAGAAACTGAGATTCAGTGTAGAGTAAGGAAGGTGACCAAGGCCATCAAACATGTCACACAAACAGCACTCAGACTGACTGAATGACTTTTGGAGTTCTCTGCAATTTCTTGATGGTAAAAGCAGAGTCTGGGGTTGAGAACTCCCAGAGGAGAGGTTGATTGGAGAAGACACATGCTGCCCTTATTTCCTCATCTGCTGATTTCTTCTGCAGGGCAGGTGATGAGAAGGCGAGGCCACAGTTTCTGTGTTGGAGAGTTTACTGGTGTCCTTGCCAGGCAACAGCCGCCGCCTTAGAATTGCTTGCTGAGTAGGCAGCAAGTGGCAGGACTTCAGAGAGGTGATTAGCAAGTGAAGGGGTACAGTGTGATGCTACCTGCAGGGATGGGTGAGTAGAAAGCTCTAGAAACAAGCGTAGCCAAGGTGGGGAATTTTTCCAGCCGTGGTTCCCTGTCAGGCTCCTTCCGGGCAGCTGCAGCCCCAGGCAGAGACACCAAGACATGCTCTGTCTCCTGTGCTTCCCGACTCCAGAGAGTGTCTGAAATCCCTGCAGACCAGCTGGGAGCACCAGAGCCAAATGAGTGCAGAGAGAATGAAATAACACTCCAGGGCCTGCTACCTTTCGGCCAGGAAGGCGTCCTGCACAGGGTAAATCCGGAAATTAATGAGTTAGACTAATTGAGGGCATCCTTGCAAATTAATACTGTTCTAGCAATTCTGCTAAAATACCATATGCTTTGCCTTTCCCAAGCCCCAGATGGTGATCATAAATATAGTCATGATGTGCTCGGGTCTGCATGTAAATCTAATAACAAATGGGAATTACCTTTTAAGTGACCCCGAACATGACTTCAGCTCCTACTTATCTACCTAGAAGCCAGACCCTCATAGGAACATTTTTCCAAAACTCCATAGTTTCAATAAAGAACGTTACCACATTGTGATGCTAAAACTACTGTGAAAAATAAGTTCCTACCAGTGTTGTGCTGAAATCAGCCTTCCGCCAGCAGGTGCAAGCTCATGTCAGGGCAAAGATGAATGCTGTTGGCTGGAATCTAGGTTGGGGCGGGGCTTGCTGAAGCTTCTTAAGGGAAGGCTGGTTCCCATCAACCCTTCCCCAATATCCATCCCCCCCGCCTCCTGATTCCAGGCATAAATATTTATTCATTCTTTTGTTTGCTTCTTCCATAGTCTGTTTTCGAGCCCTGCTATTAAAAGTGAAAGAAACAAAACCGACTAGGCTACAGATCTGTTTTCAAGCATTTTATTATCAGACTTCATGAGTTAATTAATTCATCTAACACATATTACTGCATGCCTACCTAAGCATTAGGGTAAAACCCTCTGCTTCAAGGAACTTAGTAAATTAGCAGGGGCGACAGACACCACCAACAAAAATAGTAAAATATATAATATTGTGGATGGTGATATATGTTATGGAGATAAATAATCAGGGATGTGGGATGGGAAGTGCAGTGGGTGGCATTTTAACCAGAGCGGTTTGGGATGAAGATGAAGGAAGAAGCCACACAGATATCTGGGAAGGTCATTCCAGCTCGAGGAGCAGCAGCACAGAGATTCTTGGCAAGTTTAAAGAGGACAGAGGAGGGAGAGTCGGGGCAGAGGAGCTGTAGAGGAGCTCCATGGGGATGATCCCATGGGCTCGGTCATCAGGGCAATGGGCTCACTGGGGGTTGGCAGGGGAAGCCCTGGAGGACTGTGAGCAGGGGAGTGACACGGAGGGACATAATGTTCTACAGACTGTTCTGCCTGTTGTGTTGGGAGCAGGTGCCAAACAGGGTGTCTAAGGTTAAGGAGGGACCAGGTAGAAGGCTAGGGCAATTCAGAGGAGAGGTGATTTTTCACACCAGCATGGTGGTGGCAGAGGTGGTGAGAAGTAGCCAGTTCTAACTCACTTTGACAGTAACACCAAAAGGATTTGCCAGTGGCTTGGACGTGAAGTATGAGAAGAAGAGTCATGCCCGTCTTGGCACAGATTGTGGACAGCGCTTGTGGAGGGATGTACAGAATGCCCCAGAGTACATGACCCAGTTTGTTGCAAGGTCCCTGTGGCCTGGGTGGGCAGAGCAGAGTCAAAAAGGGGACTTGCAAGGGCCACATGGGTCAGATCAGGTAGGAAAGGAAGACAATTCAGGGCTGATGCCTAGGGCCATTGGAGAGCTAAGGGGCTGGCACATCTGTCATTGGCGAACAGATTTAATAGCAGTAGGGGACACAGAGGTGGGAAGGAGGCCCCGTTCATGATACGTGATGTTAAGGTTTACAGTGTTACCTTTGGAAACTTGGGTCTGAGTTCAAATCTAAAGATTTAATGATGATTAAATCTAAGGATGATGACTGGTTTTTGGTGTTTGGAGGTCACTTTTGCCCCTGGAGTCACCCCTCCCATTTAGTCAGACTATATTCCCCCATCCCTTGGATCCGGATGTTTCAATCTCTCTCTTAGTCTCTCTTAGGCTGTCTCTCTGTCTCTCTCTCTCAGCAGTGGGGAAAGCATGCTTTAGGAAAGAACCGGTAATAATAAAATAATAATATCTACTACTGACCTAGTCTCCACCGCGCCTTCCTCATTGCAGACACCCTGTCTTATGTGCTCTCTGAGGTCTCTGTGCCTGCCCTTCCTCTCCCTGCCTGCTCTTTCCCACGTGTCTTCAGCTTAGCTCCTCTGCCCACTTCCCAATGACACCTATCAGGACTGCTTGAAATCACTATATCCCCACTAAGTTCTCCCAAGCTTCCTTCTCCTGTTTTAGTCTCCCCACTTTCTCACGCATTGAGAATTTTACTCATTATCTATTATGTTCATAGCTTACCGGACTGTCTCCCGCCACTATTTTAAGTGTGATAAGGGTGAGGAATTTTGTTAAATTCTCTCAGTGATGTAGCCTGAGTGCCTAGAAAAATATCAGGCACATAGTAGCACTTGAAAAAGATTTTATGGAATGAATGAATGAATAAGTGTGATCTCACTATGTCTAGACATCGTATGAAAGAAAGATTTTTGTACTTAATATCACTTTGATTCTTACAATAATCTTGAAGGATGTACGTTATGAACTGTCATTGAATAGAAGGGGAAACTAATACCCAGAGATGTTAAATAGCTTGTCCAAAACCACACAGCTAGTATAATGGAATCCAACTCCATCTGATGCCATGGGGCCTGTTCCTAACCATATCTCTGTGTCTGAGAGCCTCAGTCCCAGTCCTGTTTATTTATCCCGAGAGATCTCAGTTCCTTTCTAATAAAGGAGTTTCATTTTTTGTGATGAGGCTATGCAGAAAGACTTCTTGTTAGCTTTTCACTTGCATTTTGCCTATTCCTGAACCTTATGCATGTCAAAAAAGAGAAGGTGTCTGTCTTAAATGACTCAAGACTTCTGTGAAACTGAAGCTACATAAAATTATAACAAAAAATACCCATATTATTATCACTTGAGTTAGTGAATTCTTGAGCCCTGTGAGGTTAATACAATAAAATCTCCCAATTCTTTCAGTGGCGATAGGAGAAGCCAGAAATAGTCCTGCTCTAGGAGCCTGGGGCCTCGAGCTCCCTGAAGGGAGCATCCCATTTACTGATGTCTGCTCTTTCACACACCCAGAAGTTAGATTATCTTGGTTGTGGGAGGTTGGTGGTGGAAAGAGGTCTTATTCTAAATGCTGCAGGTGATGGGACACATCTCCCTTCTCTTTCTCTAGCTCGTTCTGCCTGCTGTGATATGAGCATGGCAAATAGGCCAGAAAACACCTTCCCAGCCACCCCTGTCACTCATCAAGAACTGTCACAACCAGGGTGCAGGGCATGGGCCACGCCATCCTATTAAAGTAAGATCAGATTGGCATTAGCGACGGGTTGGGAGGGGAAGCCCAAAGCTCCATATCTCAGCTTGACTCTGTTCACCAACATACTCCTGATCATTCTTCTCTTAGCAAACCCTCTCCACCTCCCATCAAACACAACACAGCTCTGTGAATAGTCCCTGGGCTTCTGTTATCTCACCTCTGGACGTGACTCCTTACACATCTACCAGGACTGCCTCTTACTTAGCATCCACGGTTTAACCAGGACAATGCCCTCTCATGCAAATCCCCACCCCAGATTTGCCATCCCCGCCATTCTGCCTCTGATACCTTGAATTTGTTGTGCAGCACCAGTTCCTGAGCATCAGGACAAACTAGCAGTGGTGTGTGGAGCTACCTTTAAACCTTGACTCCAGCCCACATTGGCTATGTGACCCTGGCTTCTCTCTGAATTTCCTCATTTGTAATACAGGAATAGTCATATCCGTCTTGCAGTGGTGGAATAAGTATTGGAATTAACATTATTTATCACATTTTTTATTTCTTAATCCTATTTAAACAACCTGAAAATTTAAAAAATCTGAAAATCTTAATGAGTTTCTGAACCAAAATTATGTTTAATGCAGGTACATGTGTTTTATTACCAAGGATTGGTATAACCTGTATCACTGAGAAACCCTCCCCGCAGTAGATTCATACTACTCCCAGAGGTATGAACTCCCTTCATTCAGCTAAGGTGGTTTTTTGGTTGTTGTTCCTATTTCTAATCTACTATATTGTCTGGCTGTACTGTTCACAAAGTAAGGTCTATCGCTTATGCTCACAGACCATAGGCAATATTGGTAAGTAAGGAAATAATTGCAATGTCTAGAGAGGATAGAGTCAGAAATTTGATTCATTCCAACCCAAGAAACTCCTACAATGATGACTTTGTCATTATTAGCATCCCAGAGTTCTCTTTGAATGGTGACAGGGAGTCAAGTTGAAAGGCCTTCAAGCTAACAGAGGGTCTAGTGGGCAGAGTTCTGGTTTGGGAGCCTGCAGACTTAGTTTCTTCATCACCAGAATTAATATTGGGCCCCAAACATCGTCCTCTAGCTCTTAGTCTTCCAGCTGGTTAATGAGATGTAAACACATCTCCTCTGTCCAGCAGGTTGAGAGAGAAAACTTTTAATGATAAAGTCCTTAGCTTCGTAACAGAAAATGCCAAGGCTATTCAAAAACACTGCCACTTTGCTATATCACCAAGTTCGGTCTTTGCAATGCATGCTTTTGGTGGGAAAATATCAGTGGATTAAATTAAGCTGAAAGATGATCCATTTGGAACTGCAGAAGGTACTAGGTTCAGTTGCTGTTCTCTGCAGGTCTCCATGCTTGCCTCTGTATCTGATCTAGGCAGCTGTAGCAAGAGTTCTGTGTTCCTACAATCATGGCTTCCCTGGGTTCCCATGTGACTGGCCAGTGCTACAATCAGATGACAGTACCTGTCCTGATGTCGTCCCTGAGCTGAGTGCCCGCCTCTGCTGCCTCAGGCTGCCCTGTTGATTCTGCAGAACCACGTGGTATTCAAGTACATGCGATCTAGGGGTGCGGGGTTCATAATGCCTCATGGGAGCAACCTTGTACTAATCAGCAATAAGAGCCAGAGATGAGATCTTTCTTCCTGTCCCTGGATGGACCAGTGGAAGTCCAGGATCTTCATATGTCTTCTTCTGCACAATGCATCAAGCAGCCTGTCAGGAAGGTGTGGCCAGCTCCCCATGCACCCCTGAGTACTGGCTCTCCCTCCTGTCTTGCTTCATGCCCCTTTACCCTCACTCCTGCTTCCCTGGGTTGCACTTGCCAAGGAACTATTACTACATTAGCTTTTGCTTCAGGGTATATAGTCTTAGGAAACCTGAGTAAATAAAGGGAATATTATAATTGAAATTGACCTTGGAAGTATTCTAGTCAAAGGCTTTCATTTTGTAGAAGAGAAAACTGAAGCCCAGTGCAGCAGATGTAAAGTGAATTACTCAAATCACTAGGTTCAATATGAATACACATAATATTCTTCAAGTAACATGATACATACACAAGTATTCATGTATATGTGTCTACACACGTGCATACACATGCACACACACATGTGCACATAATACATATATATATGTATACACACATATGTATAATGGTATTTGCTTTTTCTTCCTTCCTCAGAAATAGCAGACAAGATCTACAATCTCTTCAATGGCTATACCAGTGGGAAGGAGCAGCAGACGGCCTACAACACCCTTCTGGATCTGGGTTCCCCCACCTTACATCGAGTCCTCTACCACTACAACCAGCATTATGAGAGTTTTGGAGAATTCACCTGGCGGTGTGAGGATGAATTAGGCCCCAGGTAATCCATAAACTACATTCTTTCCTTTAAAAACTCAAGACGGTTCATACCTCTTACTCTAGTCCTGCATCCATGAAGCTGCAGAGACTTCCAGAGTGAGCTTAGATGCTCAGAGAGTAAATCTCCTGCTCTTGTCTCGGACATAACAGTCCTGGCAGGTTAGTTCTGGATGAGCTCTGCCTAAGGAGTAAAGTTGTGAGTGCGTTTCCTGAACTCTGAAGGTTTGCCTTTGACTTTAACGTGTTCCACACTCTTTTCTTTTCTTTTCTTTCTTTTTTCTTTCTTGGGTTTCTCTCTCTCTCCTTCCTTCCTTCTTTTCTTCCTTCCTTTCTCTCTTTTTCCCTCCTTCCTTTCTTTCTTCCTTTATTTCTTCCCTTTTCTCCCTCCTTTTCTTTTCTTTTCTTTTTTTTGGTAAGTGTGCCCATCACCTGGGTGGTGTGCACTGTACCCATTAGGTCTGGTTTCCCCCTCCCCTCCTGCCCCCTCCCACCTGTTTGCTTTCCATTGAGTTTTTCTACCAAATGTGCACATGAGTGTTGATCAATTAGTTCTGGTATTTTTTCCCCTTATTCTTGTGAAACTTCACTTGGAAGAATGGTCTCCAGTTTCACTCAGGCTATTACACAGGATATTAATTCTTCATTTTTTATGAGTGAGTAATACTCCATAGTGTGTGCATACATATGCCACGTTTTGTTTTTGTATTGACTATTCTCTTCCTCTTTATTGACATGGCATTCCAAATGCTGAAACTATAGGAGTCAAAGCCTTAGTGTTGGGAAAGAAAATTAGGAATTTTGTTAAAGAAGTTATTCAAAATTATTTACTGCATTTGAACTTTGCATGTGTTATTTGCATCATAAAGATTTATTTTGAGTAAAGTCTATGTTCTCTTGAAAGACAGCATAAGAGTACCCAAAGACCCACTTTGACATCTGTCTTGGCCAAAGTTAGGGTGGCAATGTCCCCTGGCCCTGGGACTACAATTTCCTAATATTCAATGCCTACTGCTTCTGGGCTGCACAGACCAGATAGAGTTCTTGGAAAGTAAGGCCTGAAAAGGATTTGTAGAGATACCACCTGCCTTTTGCTCCATTCACTGTAATTGCACATTGGCACGTTAAAAAACAGACTTCCCTGGAAATACTGAAATTTTTAGGCACATGTGATAAAGATGATTTTCACGTGGAATATTAGTACCTATATGTTCCCAAATTATTTAAGAGCTCATTTTAAAAAGATGAAAATAGAGTAAAGGATATAAGATAGTTACAAAGAAAGAAAAAAGAAAATGAAGGAAAGAGAAAAAGAAGGCTGGAGCCACCTCTTTTGGAAAAAACTGCTTGGCCAAAGTGCCCAGATGGTGGAAAGAAGGAAATGATGAAAATAAACACTGTAGAATCCTCTGGCATGGAAGGAATTCCTGCACTCCAGCTAACATGGCAGAATACAAGTATCACCCAAAAGTCATGCCATCCATCGGACCACTGACCAAACTGAAGGGACACTCAACCTCAGTCAGCCTATTGTGACCTGCAATTACAAAGTTTCCCAGAAAACTGACGTTCAGGACATGTTCCCTCTGTTTTCTTACTTTTGAAGGATAAAGAAAACACAGGGTTATCTTCTGAAATAAAATGATGTCATGTGGAAGCTTGGCAGCATCTTTCTGCATTCCATAAATTGTGTCCTGATCTTTAGAACAAGTGATAGTTCTTGAACAAACAGACATTACTGTTACGGAACAGAGGGAAATTATGTAAGGGGCATTTAATTTGTTTTGTCTCAGCTTTGCCGAGAATCCACCCCTGGGTTAGAAAGCAGATGCATGCTAGGAAATGTGCTCTTCACTCCACACCCTGTCTCGCCTCCTGACCCGGTCACTCCTCTCACCTGACAACAGCCCAGCTCCATCCATCCTCTCTGCTTATCCTGCCTCTTTCTTCCCTCCCCTCTATCTTCTGACATTCCCTGACTATAGTATATGTACAGTTCTTTGCCAGGGAGCATCAATGTCATAATTTGAACAGCACTAACATCGCATATATCATCTCAATTTCTAAGGGCATTTGCTTTTAAAATTTCTCTATTATGACTCAAGAGTCAGAAGAAAAATTGGTTGATGAAATAAGCGAGCTGGGGAGGAAATGTGGGTCTTGTTGTAAAGTAAGACCACCACTGAGTGCATACCCTGCTCCCCAAACTCCCCTCCCTTGGGGCTCTTCATGTGCAATATTGCTCTTTTGTGGTTCTATACCCATATTAGAAAACGTTGTGTAGTTTTATTAGCCTGTGGAAAGTAAGTTTGCTTTTGAGTGTCATGAATCTCAGGGAGAACCACAGGAAAGGAAAAGGACTCTGCCTTGAAATACATTAGCCCACTTTGGGGTTAGTGGTGAAAAGAGCAGAGAAGGGTCTGCGGCTCCAGACCTCCTGGGAGTGAGCAGAAAGGATCCTCCTGAGTTCAGCTTTTAAATCCTATTCCATTAAGACTCGTGGATGCCTCAGGATTGAGTTGAGGGTTGAAAATATTTTGAGAAGAACATTGATTACACTGCTTCTAAGAAAGAAGACCACAGGCTCTGAAATCATCAAGGGCAGTTCCAAATTTATTATGATTATTATTATTATTTATTTTTTGAGACAGAGCCTCAAGCTGTCCCCCTGGGTAGAGTGCCATGGCAACTCAGCTCACAGCAACCTCCATCTCCTGGGCTCAAGCGAGTCTCCTGCCTCTGCCTCCCAAGTAGCTGGGACCACAGGTGCCTGCCACAACGCCCAGCTATTTTTTTGGTTGCAGCCATCATTGTTTGGCGGGCCCGGGCTGGATTCGAACCCGCCACTTTAGGTGTACATGGCTGGCGCCTTAGCCACTTGAGCCACAGGCGCCGAGCTATGATTATTATTTTAAAGTTCACTTAGAATAGCAACAAAAACTCTATGGGTGAATCCTCTCTCTTCATGCTCTTCTGGAAGGTGGTGCCTGTGCTGCCCTCACTCTGCCTTCACCTCTCAAGAATTTGTCAGCAGCTCATGGTACACAGTAGGGTAGACTGGGAGGAAGGGTGACCAAAATTCTTTCTGATGACAAATTTTGGAAAAACCACTTGGCCAAACCGCAGAAGCTGATAGGGAAAGTGCAGACCACCTGCTCAAGGTGCTGTTTAGTCAGCAGGCGAAGTGTTTGTTTGATTTCCTCTGACCCACCATTGATGTTGGAGAAAATATAACTGTCCCTCAAATGCAACCAGTGTAACCTGGTTTGTCATACCCTCAATGAATCCCCAACAATAAAAAAAGAAAATATGACTGGCCCTCTGATGACTTCACTCCACCCTAAGTCCTGGACGCTGCTTCTGAAACTCAGACCTTCCACCAAAAGCATCTCTGCCCTTCTCCCAGCTCATCCCCCAGGGACCACAGGAGGGTCACGCCTTGGTGATGCTCCTTGCTGCTACAGAAGGAGAGGAATGAAATGAATGTGGCTATTATTCTTTGAAAGCTCTCTTTACATGGGGTACATAAACGTCCAGTTTCTGGAAGCAATTGCTGATTCAACTAGGAACTATATGGTTCATCACATGAAAACTTGGACTAGCAGTCACTGACTCCCGCAGGGAGTGATTTTCTTTGACCTTCCAGTCCATCATCTTGCAGCCTCACACAAACTTGTTCAAATGAGAGGGGCTGCCTTCCTGGGTCTCAGTTGCTTAGGTGTTTGACGAGTAAGGACGAAATAACTGAGCCAGGGAACCCTGCTCCTTTGCTCATCCTATGTTCAGAGTCTAAGGCAGTGAGGCCTGAGAACTGGCTTTCAGGAAGCCCCTGTCTAGGACACCAGAAGTGGACACCAAGATGCAGGAGCTGCACCAGCAGGTGGTGGTGCCAGCCCACCTCTCCCAGCTGGAGGCAACAGGTTCTCACACTCTGTGGCCTTAGCCTGGGGGGATCACTCCTTTCCAGAGTAGTGAACTTGGAATTCACTTGCTGTCTTCTCTCCTGTCTGTCTGTCTCTCAGGAACTTGCAATGGCTCAGGTGCCCTCCTTACCTCCTTTTCCCACTTCTTTGATTGAGGTTTATTGGCAACTGCTTCATGGTTTTCCAAGGGAGGTGGATGGACCCTGAGCCCACCTAGAGGCTAATATTATCCCAAGGAATGAATCTGTGTCAATGGGAACTAAAGACATCTTTGTCCACACCCTTTTGCACTATAATTACCTCAATACAGGCATAATTTGTCATATTTGATATTCCTTTTAGTTCAATATATTGGCCCTTTTACCAGTTCAGAAGTACGTTGAAGAGGGAAATATTAGTAATATTATGCCTGTAATTGCTCCAGTTTAGGAGGCTGAGGTGAGAGAGAATCTTTGAGCCCAGGAGTTCAAGATCAGCCTGGGAAACACAACAAGAGTCTGTCTCTACAAAAAATTTAAAAATTAGCCAGGTACAGAGGTGCACACCTATAGTCCCAGCTACTTGGGAAGCTGAGGCAGGATGGCTTGCACCTGGGAGCTGGAAATTGCAGTGAGCTGTCTTTAACTGTGGTGACAGAAAGACTATGTCTCACAATAAAAGAAAGGAAGGAAGGGAGGGAGGAGAGGGGAGGGGAGAGGAGGGGTGGGGAGAGAGAAAGAAAACATTTAGTTAAGCATATTGCTGGTTGTTTAGTGATGAGAAAGGACTGGTTTTAAAGAAAATTGATTTGATTTGTCTTTCAAGACTGCCAGTTTTATCAGGCAGGATACATATTGCCACTAAAATATTGTTTATTTTAAGAGGATACATATTGCCACTAAAATAATGTTTATTTTTTTTCTTCTTTATTTTTCCTTACAGCATTTTTCTTTTTCTTTTTTTGAGACAGAGTCTCACTCTGTTGCCCTGGGTAGAGTACCATGGCATCATAGCTCACAGCAACCTCAAACTCCTGGGCTCAAGAGATCCTGTTGCCTCAGATGCCTGAGTAGCTGGGACTACAAGTGCCCACCACAGTGCCTGGCTATTTTTAGAGACGGGTCTTGCTCTTGCTTGAGCTGTTCCACACCCCTGGGCTAGGGTGCTAGGATTATAGGCATGAGCCACCACATCCCGCCCTTCTTTACAGAGTTTTGTCTCTCACTTTCTTCTTGATACCCGCCCACTTTGCACATTCTTCCTGTTCATTCATTCCCTTAGTAAGTATTTATGGCGTGCCTGCTTCTAAGTGTCAAAGATGGAACAGTGGTCATGCTCTGGCCTCTTAAAGTTTACAATTTCACACTACTCCTGACTTTCTGCCCTTCCTGGCCCTCTCCTTCTAACCTAAGTAAGTGTCTTGTGTGTTTGATCCACAGGAAGGCGGGCCTCATCCTTTCCCAGCTTGGGGACCTCAGCAGTTGGTGCAATGGACTCCTTCAGGAACCCAAGATAAGCTTGCGACGCAGCTCGCTCAAGTACCTGGGCTGCCGCTACAGTGAGATCAAGCCCTATGGACTGGACTGGGCCGAGCTCAGCCGGGACCTCAGGAAGACATGTGAGGAGCAGACCCTGAGTGTCCCCTACAACGACTATGGGGACAGTAAGGACATGTAGCACCACAAGGCTGGATTGCTGCAGCCAAAATGAAGCAGGAGAGAGAGGAGGGGGACATCTGGGTTGTTTTGTGGATTTTTAGTATTTTTTAATGGAACATTAAAACTTCCATGGCAATGTCTACGCCAGGAAGAAAGTGACCCTCGTTCCCTGCATCCCTCAGCCTGATGTTCTTCGTCTGCATGACCCGTGACCCTGCCAGCCAGCGGCTTCGTGCAGTGCCATGGGCTTTTTTAGAAGATTACTTTGGGGCTTGTTTTGCTGTTGATTTGTTTCATTCATTTTTTTACCCCCCAAGAAGTTCACCAAAATAATCCAGAACTCTGTCATGCTTCCCACGAAAGGTCTGTCAAGTTGAGGCACTCTGCTGTCACTGCGTGTCTAAATTTGTTGCAACTGAGGACAGAGGTGAGGCCAGAAGGTTGCTGACCTGCTCAGGGCCCGCCCTCAGGCATTCCTTAGGAAGCACCTCAGTCTAGGAGCCTAAGCTTTGTTCACTGAGAAAAACAATATGGAAACTGGGAGGTGGTCCCCTGTCCCTGCCTCATGGCCTTTCTCCCAGGACTTCCCATTTCTATCTCCACTTCTCAAAGGTGAACCCAGCTTCCCTACAGGTCCCAGTGGGCCTCCTATGTTTTTATCCTCCCCCTCCCCCATTTTAAGCTAAACTGGAATGAAATCTTTTCTCTGGCAGACCTCTTCCCTCTCCTCTGCACACCATGATCTTTGAGAGGCAGTAAGATGCCACCTGTCTAATGCACCTTTACAGAAGTTTACCTGGGAAACTGTAAATGAGGTTTATTGGTTTAAAAAAACTCCTGTGCCTCCATTGGATAAACTCTACCAGTCCACCGACATCTACCCAAGCAACTGGATTCCCTTTGGCCCTCTGCCTCTTACCCAGGACCCACAAGTCTTGGCTGACGTCTGATCTGGTCCATGAGGGATCAATACTTCCATTTCACTGTTACAGTGAACTAAAGCTATTACTGATCACAGTTTCCCCTCTTGCTAAATTTGCGTATCACTAGTTTTGCTAATCATTTCTCTGATGGCCATCAGTGGGAGGATTGCGCCATGGTCATACCCCAGCTAGTTGCTGGGAGTTGCAGAGGTTCTGTGTAGACAGTCACCACTGACCACAGGTAAAGGCTGAGGTGTTGTTTCTACTGCTCTGCCCAAGCATTGGTGTGGGTGACCTGGCTAGCAGGAAGCCCAGCCTTTCAGAAAGAGCCAGGCAGAGCCATGTTGGCAGCACTGACCTTAGCTGTCCCATGTGCTTCAGAGGCTGAACACTCACACACTTTCAGTCAACATGCCTTTGACCAGGGCGCAGCACCTGCAAACACGTGAGAAAGGTATGGAGGGAGGTGCAGGGTCTACTATGGTAGTCACTGAGCCCTGCTGATATTTTCTAAGTAGTGACAAGGACAGGTGACATTTATGAAGTGCTTGCTGTATGCTAGACACCGCTATGAGCATGCTAGGTGTCACTGCATCCTAACAACATCCCCTTGAGGAAATGCTATTCTTGCCTTCATTTTGGTGTTGAGGAAACTGAGGCAAAGGGAGGTTATGCGACTTTCCCCACATCCCCCATGCACTGTAGGCCTCAGTTCCAATGTGAGTTCAGACTTTGGACTCCAGAGCATAGGATTATAACCAGCCTGTGCCCCTCAGTTCTGTTTTCAGTATTGTTGGCAGCAGGCCATTGTCTGAGCTCCAGACAGCCTGCCCTTCCCCAGGCACATGGGGTGTTGACATGCTCTCTGATCAGGGGAAAGAGGCAGTGGCCAAGTTCACCCTTGGCCTTCAGAGCTAAGACACCCTTTGGGGACCCACTGCTGCAGCACACGGCCCTCCCCCATCCTGGGTAACTGGGAGGACAGCCTGGTGTCAGGCTGAAAACACAGGGCAGTGTCGCTCTCCTCTCCACTTCCTTCCAAAGGGAGAAGGGAGGATTTGATTTATTCCATCCTCACTTGTGCACCTGCCTCAGAGATCCCCCTGCTTCCAGGGCAAAGGCTGACAGAACACTTAGCTGTCTGCCTGTGGTCAACGCAGGGGCCTCAGTCAAAGTGCCTCACAGGCAAGTTTTTCACCACTGCCAGAGAGCAAGTTGCTGTGGGTTGGCGGGGCGGGGCCTCTAGCACCTTCTCACTGCTCTGCTCTGCCATCTTTTTACTCAAGTCTGTGCAGAGCAAGGTGTCTTGAGTTTGGGTGGGAAGAGGGCAAGGCTGCCAATGCCTTCCTGCCCCCAGCAGGGGCGAGGCGGGAGCAGGTAGGCCAAGAGGGACGTCAGGGTCCCCCACTTCTGTTTCCCCTTTTTAGGCATTCTATGCACCTCGCCCCTCCTGTCTTTTTTCTCCACTTTCCCATTTCTTCCACTTGCTTTTCGTTTTTGTATTTTCACTCTTTTCTCTCTCTTTCTGTGCCCCTCCTCTTCTGTCCCTTCCTTCCCTATGATTCTCTTCCTCCTCCAGTCCCCTCTTGGGTTCTCCTCACTGCATGTGTGTATGTATGCACACGCACATGGAACACACCCAGTGTACACACAGCTCCTATCACAGGGCCCACTTGCAGTCAAGTTAAAAATGCCAATGTGAATGGAGCAGGGGATAGTCTTAGGGTGGTTATACAATTAACAGGGGGATTTTCTCCCCCAGGAGGATACTACCGATCACACCCTACTGATGTTTCCCAAAGCTTGCCTGGAGGAACCCGCCCTGGCTAGTAGGGATGGTACCGGGTCTTTATTAAACCTTAAGTTTCCAAGCTGCCAAACAGGTCTTAAGGGAGTCACTTACAGTCACCAACACTCTCCCAGGTCCGGTGTCTCCTTGAGACATCTGGGTGGGTGGGTGGGAGGGTTCTTGTTGAATATACATGAACCACAGTAATATTTTCCATGGAGTTTGGTCCGTTCATTATTTTTGGTTAACTACACTTCTTGATATTCAAATGTTCTGTTAAAAAACTGAGTGTGCAAAAAGAAAAACCCACTTTCCTACATAGAAGGAAGAAAGAATAGAATGTGACCATCTTCAGGTATAACAGTATTATTTAAAAAAGAATTATTGTACGATTATAAAGAATGAAATAATCAACTAAATAATAAACAAAGCTGTTAGTACGTGTTGGGTGTGTGGATGTCATCTTGTGTCTTTTGACAATCTGAGTGATCAAATGAAAGCTAGAGGGCAATTATTAAGGTTTTAAAGGTGACGCCTCAAATTCTAAATATATAGGCCCTATAGCCATCATTCTAACTAGAAAAAAGGAGCAAATGGTAAACTCATTGCTATGTACTAGTAAGTCCCTTCTTCTTGCTGCCATCTTCCCTTAAGGATTAGACAATGATATGTATTTATCGCATATCTGGTGTATTCTAGACACTATGCACAATGCAGAAAATAACAAGCGTGTTCTCCATCACAGAGTGGGGCATTTTATGGGGAAAGTTAGACACTGAATTTATCATCACAGGGTGAGGAGAACTATGACAAAGAAGTACAAGATGTTATGGGAGTTGCTGAAATTTGTACTTTGGCCTTGAAAGAAAAATGTTACAAAAAGCCCTCCCAGGCACATCCATTGCGTCTTGTAGAGGCATTTAAGATAGGCTGGCTATTAAAAAAATATTTCATGATAAGTAGCTCAAAATACTGAATCTTTTTCTCTACAATGTAGTGAAATAGATGCTATCTTGGCTGTCACCAAAGTATGTGATTGCCTTTAAATTATTCAGTAATTACATGTTAAGTGTCCAGGCTTACTACCCGCTTGAAAAGTAATACTCAGAGTCTTAGTCCCTGCCCACACATAGGCGATTTAAAGATGATGACTGTGGCAGTTTTAAAACATGGCCACAAATTCTTTGATTTCCCCCCTGTCTAGAGTGTCTTCTACTGCCTCTCCCCTGGGATCTGGGTAGGTTTATAACTCTGTTTTGACCTATAGATTGTGATGGAATTTACACTGTGAGACTTCCAACTCTGAGTCATAAAAGGCCTTGGGGATTCTGCCTTCCTCTCTGGAACTCTTGCTCGTGAAGCTCTGAATCACCACATAAGAAATCCAAGGCCACCGTGTTCAGACCACCATGCTGGAGTGGTCACGTGTAAGCACTCTGGCCCTTGCTTCCTGCTGAGACAACCCTGCCAAGGCACCAGACCTGTGCATGATACTGTCTTGAACCCCCAAGACAAGTGCTTCTGCCAGTTGCTTGCCACCAAGAAGCCTCCCTCAATGCCATGTGGAAAAGAAGAATCACCTTGCCAAGTCTCTCCTGAATTTCTGGTCTTCCAAATTATACACCATAATAAAATGGTTATTGTTTTAAGCTAGTAGCTTACAGAAGGAGATCTGCTATAAAAGGAATTTGATCTGGGGCTTGCAGTGCCAATTCCATCCACCCAGTCATAGAGCATCTAGGTAAGCCCTGGCCTGGGCATGCGTTCACCATGGAAAAGACACACAAGTGTGTACAGACTGGGCTACATGTGCAGTGTTCCTTTTGCAAATCAGGCGAGCCTCTGCTTCCACAGAGGGGAGCCAAAAAAAAGAAAAGGATGGGCCACTGCCTCCTAATACTTCTGAGAGGGTGAACCTTGGAGCCCAGACGGAAACCTTAGGAAATGGAGATAATTGTTCTAGGCCCAGGAAAAGAAAAAAGGAGAAGAGAGAGGACAATTTAGGACAGGGAGGAAATATTGGACAGGAAGGATTTCTTCCAGTTACTTTTTTTTTATTATTTTGCATTTAGAACTTCTTGAATGCAAATGTGCCCACCCCACACTTAATATGTACCCAGAATTGTGCTAAATGTCTTAACTGCATACTATTCCTCAACCCTGATTGCAACTCCAAAGTGAATACTCTTAAGAAAGAGGAAGCAGAGTCTCAGAGCATTCACGTAACTTGCCCAGGTCCACAGCTAAGTGGAACGAGAGGCATTTCGACCAAGGGCTGTTGGTCTCTATCTTGTACACCACTCTATTGCCACCATTAATGAGTTTGTTTCTCATTTAGTTTTCTATAAAAGGAAAAAGCTCCTCTCACGGAGATTTTTGCAAATTACTTCCCAGTTACCCTATGCCAGGCAGTAAGAGAGAATATGATTTTTGTCCCACTGCAACCTCACCACTCCCGTTAGGAAATCAATTCAGGTGCATAGCTTGCTTTGGCAGGCGAATCATATGTCTCTTCTTGTTTGCTGGTTTGTTTGGCTTGGTTTGGGGGTTGGGGCTTTTGTCTTCAATGCAAGGGTGATTCAGAGCCAAGGCATTGTGAGTCTCACTCTGTATGTTCAACATTGCTCTCTGTCGTGAGGTGGGTTCTTTGAGCCTCTCTATGTTCTGCATGGATCCATGGTGACAGTGCTTGGGTGACAACTTGGGGAACAAAAGCCTAACTCAAGTTCTTGACCCAGAACCCAGCCTTGATTTTGATAAACCTCATGTCTCCTAATACAACCCCAAACATCAACTCCTATTTTACTGTGATTTTGCATGAATCAATTAATGAATAGTTTAGTTTCAAATGAAACCTCAGTGTTCCCTATAACTATCGAAAAAGCTTGCTATTTCTCTTGATACATGTGGGAGTCTGGTACTCAGCTCATCTGCACTATTTTAAAGCCAGAAAAAAAAATCAAGTCCTTTGTTCTGAGGTCTTGCAGGGTCTGATATAATTGGATTGATTTCCCCTAAGGATGAACAGGTCTTGACATCATGTTTCTTCACCAAGGCTGCCCTTTGTTAGAGTCTATCATACCCCGGTGCACATGGGAGTACAAATTAGTGGTAATTGATTCCTTACTATCTTTTTCTGTAGAACTTCAGCCCTATTTGTGCCTAATAATTAGGAACCACTTCCTTTGTTTCAAATAATTCAAATGTTAAGTGACCCGGAGGCTATTGCTGTCCATTGAGTCAGACAGTGTTCTCTGCCTACCTACTTACAGATGAAATGACCTCACACCACATTCCTGTGGTATTGCAGGACTTAATCGCCCATGGATAAAACTGAGGTTGTCTATGCCTCACATGCCGTTTTATCCTAATGACCATTGAAAGCAACTCGGTAACCCACATTATCCTCACCTGCCAACTGCCTCGGTGTTTGCAGATCTAGTCCCCAACCTTCAGCTGCTCTGTTCTGTGGCACACAGAGCTGACTGTATGAGCTGCTTTTCCCTGATTCCCTTGTCAACAGGCTTCCATCTTGGTGGAATACTGGGAGGCACTCGTAGAAGGCTGGAGGCCAGGAAGAAGCCAGGCGCTTCTCCTTCTCTTTCCCTTGGATGCTGTCTCCAGTATCTCCTTGATCTGTCTCCTCCCTGTGTTTCCCCAGTCCCTCAAGGCAGGAGCTGCCTTCTGCTTCGCTAATCCTACAGGATGCTCCACCGTTCCCTACGTGCCCTTTCTGCTTTTCCAAAGCTTTTCTAGTGGGTTTCCATTTTGAACTTCCTCTGTTGAAATACCTGAAATGTATTCTGTTCTTCAGATTGGATCTTAACACATTCGTCAAACTAAAAATCATCATACATTCTCTGGCATAGGAATTTTGTAACTCTTTGGGATTTGACAAAGGACAATCTGTAAGATAAAATTTTGATGCCAAAAGTAAATATATATTTGTCAACTCTAAGATTGATGACAATGGTATAGGTTGATACCTATGTCAACTCTAAGCATATAGGTTTCCACTTGGGTGCTAAATTTGAGCAAGTGGTACTGGCTGCCTGGACAGCTGACTTGAAAAAGATTCTCAGAAGGAATCTGTACCTAGCCAGAAAGAGTGGGGAGATCCGTGATTGATACCTAAAATCAATATGGAAATTGTGACTACTAGAACATGACCCACCCATTGCCTTCCCTAATTTATAGGAGCAGAATAAGCACAGAATGCTCAAAATCAGGAGAATCCAGGAAAATCTAGTATCTATGCATTATATATTGTATATAACTTCTATACAAAAGTAAAGATGGATTCATTGTACATTGAAAATGGCAATGGAGTGAGAACAAACAATGCATTTTTGAGACTTTCTGGCCCCCTACTGCACATCAACTTCACAGCATTCCCCTTATGTTTTCAGAACTGTCATTGTATTTCTACATCTATATGTTTAAAATCATCTTATTAGCATCCATTTGCTATTTTAGATGCCATAGAGCAAATAATTTGGGTCTCCATCTATTTCTGCCACTCAAGCAGGGTATCAGTTTCAAGATTTCAACAGGACAATTTGATATACGGAATTGGTAAAAAGAAGCTGTAGGTTCCAAAAAAGCAAAAATATTCGAAAACACTGAAATAGCACAGAGGTATTCATACCGCTCATAGGGCTGGGAAAACAAAAGGGAAAAGTTGGTTTACCAGAAACTAGATACCCTCAAGAACGAGAGGCCATTTCCTGGGTATTAGAACTTCTTCCGGGTAACATAATGAGGCTGGTTCTTCAAGTGCACAGAGAGGATAGACAGGAACAAGGTACTGCTGCCAATGTGAAGAGCCATTTGGGTAGGGTGACCAGAAGGCCAGCAAAACCAGATTTTGGTGGGACAGTCTTGCTTTTCAACAATTTGTCCTGCATCCCACGGCATTTTAAAAAAGTCCCGATTTTTGGAAAGAATGCATGAACGGGCTGGAGAACAAGAAGGGAATATAGGGTTTTCGGCTGCCATATGGCTATTTTGCCAGAATATGAGTTTTATATTATTTTTGTTATTTTTATAATGTTAAACTATAATAAATAGTTGCTGAGAAGTGATTATCAAGAACTGCTTATTAAAGTTTGCATTGTTGTCAGGCCCTGCCTGCCCCGTCCCCTGCCCCACCCCCACTCTGCACCCCCGGCCTTGTTGTCCCGCCTTACAGATGTTAAAATCTGGTCACCCTACATTTGGGGGAAGATGCTGACCTGCACAGTCTGCAAACACAAAAGAACAGCTCCTGCCTTCTCTTCCAGTCTTCCTCTAGTGCCCCTACTGCCAAAATCTAAGATGGAGCTGACTGACAGAAAGGAACTGAAGTTTGCATCACAAAGCAGAGAATGGAAGGTGTGGGTTTGAGCCAAGACATACTCCTTTACTAATCACAACCATCAGCCTGAGGACTGGATGAGATGCTACTTTTGAAAGCATTTAGCCCAATGCTAGGAGCTTATCTAGTAGGGGCTCAGCCTACTGATGCTCCCTGGACCCTGAAATGGAAGCACATGTTTCACCAACAGCATCGCTTCCCACTTGCCTTCTCTTGACAAGATCAAGTAACAAGAAAACATGTTTCACGTTTACATTATGTATCCTCTTTTTACGTGTCAAAGATCCTTTAAAATCTTTGAAATTGAAGTTCTTCTAAGAAGTTTTGCCATTTTATGTGACATTTCTTTTGTTGCTGAAGATGCTGTTTTTGTATTTATATATAATATATACATCTAGTATCTGTCATTCAACGTTCTACCTTTATGAATAGAATGTGTAATAATCAATCAGAGTACTTGGGTATTCATCATTTTGGGTATTTTTCCTTTCCTTTCTTCTTTTCTTTTCTTTTCCTTTTCTCCTTCCTTCCTTCTTTCCTTCCTTCCTTCCTTTCTCACCCTTCCCTCCCTCCCTTCTTTTCTCCTTCCTTCTTCTTTCCTTTCTTTCCTTTCAGCAAGGTCTAGCTCTGTCGCTCGGGCTAGAGTACATATCATAGATCACTGTATTCTTGAACTCCTGGCCACACCTGATTCTCCCACCTTGGCTGCCTAAAATACTGGGATTCTGGGCATGAGCCACTGTTCCTGGCCAGAGTTCTTACCATCTCTATGTGTTGGGAACTGTTTGAGTCCTCTCTTCTAGCTTCTTTGAAGTATACATTGTTGTTAACTACACTCACTCTTCTCTGCTGTCAAACAATAGAGCTTATGCTTTTTATCTAACTGTATGTTTGTACACACTACCTGCCCTCTTCATCTCCTCCTCCCATGATTCTTCTCCCCACCCTCTAGTATCCATCCTTCAGCTCTCTGCCTTTATGACATTAATGCTTCTAGCTCCCATATATAAGTGAGAACTTGTGATATTTGTCTTTCTGTGCCTGGGATATTTCATTAAACATAATGATCTCTAGTTCTATTCATGTTGCCGCAAATGACATACTTTCATTCTTTTTTATGGCTGAATAGTATTCTATTGTATATATACACTACAGTTTTTTTTTTTTTACCCATTTACCTGTTGATAGGCACTTAAGTTGATTCCATGGCTTTGCTGTTGTGAATAGAACTGTGATAAACATGTGAGTGTGGATATCCTTTGATCTACTGATTTCTTTTCAAATACCCAGTAGTGTGATTGATAGATTTTATGGTAGTTTTTTTTTTTTTTTAGTTTTTTCTTAAACACTCTCCATACTGCTTTCTACAGAGTTTGGACTAACTTACATTCCCACGAACAGTGTCTAAGAGTTCTTTTTTCTCCACATCCTCCAGAATATTATTTTTTGTCATTTGGATAGTAGCTATTCTATTCTAACTGGGGTAAAATGATGTCTCAATGTGCTTTCGTATGCATTTTCCTGATGGTTAGTGTGTTGAGCATTTTTTTTCACAACCTGTTAGCCATTTGTATCCTTCTTTTGAGAATTTTGTATTCATGTCTTTTGTCTACTTTCAAATGGAAATTTTTTTAAAAAAATATTTTATTAAATCATAGCTGTGTACATTAAATTAATGCAATCATGGGGTACAATGTTCTGGTTTTACATACAATTTGAAATGCTTTCATCAAACTGGTCAACATAACCTTCATGGCATTTTCTTAGTTATTGTGTTAAGGCATTTATATTCTACACCTAGTAAATTTCACATGTACCCTTGTAAGATGCACCATAGGTATGGTCCCACCACTCATCCTCCTTCCTGCCCTTCCCTCCCTCTCCCCTTTCCCCTTCTTCTTGGGCTATAATTGGGTTATAACTTTCATAAGAATGCTATAAATTGGTTTCATAGTAAGACTGAGTACATTGGATACATTTTCTTCCATTCTTGAGACACTTTGCTAAGAAGAATATGTTCCAGCTCCATCCATGTAAACATGTAAGAGGTAAAGTCTCCATCTTTCTTTAAGGCTACATAATATTTCATGGTGTACATATACCACAATTTATTGATCCATTTATGGGTCAATGGGCACTTGGGCTTCTTCCATGACTTAGAAATTATGAATTGGGCTGCAATAAACATTCTGGTACATATATCTTTGTTATAATGTGATTTTTGGTCTTCTGGATATATACCTAGTAGAGAGATGTAGGATTGTGGAGTTTAGTTTGCAAACATTTCTTCCAATCCGCAGATTGTTGCTTCATTCTGTTGATTGTTCATTT